>LOJH01068783.1:0-10269 GCA_001685095.1 Ellobius talpinus
CACACTGTGTGAACCTCACATCCTCAGATATTTGCACACTGGGTGTGAACCTCACATCCCCAGATATTTACACACTGTGTGTACCTCACACCCTCAGATATTTACACACTGGGTCTGAACCTCACATCCTCAGATATTTACACACTGTGTACCTCACACCCTCAGATATTTACACACTGTGTGTGAACATCACACCCTCAGGCATTCATATACTGTGTGTGTACCTCGTACCCTCAGACATTCATATACTGTGCGTGTACCTGGCACTCCTTGTTCTTCATTGTTCCCAGCTAGTTCTGAGACATTTCAGTGACAAAAAGTTTATTGTTGCAGAATATTTGTACACTGTGTGAAGAAGTGTTGCTGTGATTGGTGTAATAAAAAGCTGAACAGCCGATAGCTAGGCAGGAGATAAAGGTGGGACTTCCAGGGAGAGAGAGAACTCTGAGAAGAAGAGAGGCAGGCAGACACTAGGAAGACATGAAACAGGTCGGAGATACTATACAGAGAAGAGGTAGTCCAGTCACATGGTAGAAGGTAGATTAATAGAAGCAGGTTTGTTTGAGTTATCAGAGCTAGTTGAGGAAAAGCCTAAGCTGAGGCCAAGGTCATATTAATAATAAGTGTCTGTGTGGTTGTTATGGCCTGGTGGTCTTGACAAGAAAATACTGTTGCAGTTTCTAGTGTTCACAGTGTAGAATCAAGGCTTGAAGTCTCCTGTGCATTGCAGACCTTTTGAGTGGTGCTCATGCAGCATTTTGATGCTCCTATTTATTATGTCGGCTTGTATATACATCGTAGCTCTGGTTACAGATGTCAGGGCTCATGTCCCACCGTGTGTGTATGTGTGTGTGTGTTTGTGTTTGCAGCTTTTGCAGTGTCTTGGAACTGTAGGTGCACTGCTGGTGCAGCCTCGCTGTTTTTCTCATTCCCATAATTAAAGAGTTATATTGAGGGAGGGGCTGGAGACCCAGCTCAGCAGCTAGGACAGATGCTGCTGCTCTGCAGGACTCTCACAACTGCCTGCAGCTCCATCTCCTGGGAATCCTGGCAGCTCTGACCTCTTTAAGCTCCTGCACAGATACAGACACAGATGCAAACATGCACAACTACACACTATTAAAATATAAATCTTTTTAAAGCATTATATCAAAGCATATGTTTTTTACAGGTTAGGTCATGGCTAGGTTTGTTCCATTAATGCCGTAAGATAAGATAATATTAGGAGTCTGTTGCCATCCCTCCCTGAGGGTCTACAGACAGTGGAGGAAGACACTTCTCCTTCAGTCATGTAGTGCTTGTAAGCAGCAGAGCTCCTGTGAACAACCCTCACCCACACTTCCGTAAGCAACCCTGGTGAAACTTACTAGCTCACCAAGAAATAGGAAGACATGAAAATAGAAGAGGGGCTAGTTGAGATTAGCTGCAGTGGGGGGGTCAAGAGATGGTAACTGGGGGGAGAATAAGATCAAAATATAATGCATATAAATATAGATAGCCAGATAGAATATATTGTATGATGTATATACATATATATGCATTTGTATATAGACATACATATGTATGTAAATGTTTTTTAAAAAATCTGTTAACAGTGGTCTGAAGACCAAAAACTTCCACGTTAACTTTGGTTATAATCAAATTGTAAAATGCATCATTTTAATAGTGAAAACCTAAACATAACTTTGATGTCCACTAACAGGAAAGTTTTGCTTACAGAAAGTTCACGTACATGTGTGACGGTTAGAGGAAAATTATTCTATATTTTCTGATTTGGAAAGTTTCTAAAGCATATTATTTAAAAAACTTACATTTTCTTTCAGAACAGCTCTGTCCATATTGTGGCTGAATCTATGAATACCTTGGCAGTGCAGAGGGAGGTGGGCTAATACATGGGGAGTGAATCACACACTCTTCTGGGTTTATTATAACGCCTGCATTTTTTCCTATTTTCTTTTTTTCTTTTCTTTATTTTATTTTCTTTTTGAAACAGGGTCTCACTATTTAGTTCTGGCTGGTCTGGAGCTTGCAATGGAGACCAGGCTAGCCTCTGCCTCCCAAGTGCTAGGTAGGACTAAGGGCATAAGTCATGTTAGCATTTTTAAACGCCACAAATCTGATGATGTATTGCTGTGTTCTCATCCAACCCAATGACTGTTAGAGTTTAACTGTGCAAACATTGCAACAAAGAGGATGCCATCTAATCAGTATGCACCTATAATTTCTTCTAATAGCTCATATGCATTCAGGATGGTTACCTTTCCCTGCTAACAGAAACTGGTGAAGTCCGTGAGGATCTTAAGCTGCCAGAAGGTGAATTGGGCAAAGAAATAGAAGGAAAATACAATGCAGGTGAAGATGTGCAGGTAAGACTGATGGCAGACTCTCATTCTCTAAAGGTGGCCCTAACAGATTAGCATAAGACTGTATGTGGACACTTCAGCCTCCTCTGCTTTGCAGGGGGTCATTATCTGTGCATCTTGCTGTATGTTTTCTTTACCTTTAATAAAAGTATTTTTCATCTGTTTACACACATACAACAGTAATATGTAAAATAAATTTCAACCCTGTGAACTATAACTTTAAAATACTGCTGAAATGTTGAAATGATCACCATACGGTAATTTCTGTGGCACCCTTTAGATCTATTTACTACCAAAGGAAGCATCAAGTGTGGGAGGTGGGTTTTGTTTGTCTTATTTCTTCTGCCTTGACATGGAACTCCATACTTATTTTAGATCTGCCTATGAAGGGAGTACAGAGGGGAAAGATGGATTTTATTATAACTCAGAAGTGTAACATGGAGTAACTGTTGATGGAGTGTTTCTGTTTTCCTGGGAAGTTGTCCTGAGCTACTGGCTGAGAAATTATAATCCTAAAAACTGTCCAGAAGACAGGCTAGCTGCTTTGGATTACCCATTTACAAAGTCAACATAAAAGTTGTTGACACATATGCAGTATTTAGTGAACACAATACATCTTTTCTTTGCATTACCTCCTGAGTAACTCTTTGCTTGCCCTTTCCCCTTCTAGGTATCTGTCATGTGTGCCATGAGTGAAGAATATGCTGTAGCCATAAAACCCTGCAAATAGACAGGACCTTCCACACAAGCGGGGCTGTTAGGTCTGGATCTAGTTGTCCCAAAGCTATAGCCTTCATAAGCAACCTCATGTTTTATTTTTGTTGTTTCTATCATTTTGAAATTGTGCTGGCTTAGTTTTGCAGGCAGTTAGTAGCTTTAAAAGAATATATCAAGCTGTATAATTTTATAAAGTGTCTTTCCTATAACATTCCTGTGGTTTGTAGTGTGTGACCATAAGAAACAGATACAGTAGCTTCAGTACATGTCACTTGGCTGACAAATCACTCCTGAAGGTAAGTGGTTGCCAAACCAGGGTTTTAAATCAACAATGTAGCATCTAGTGGAATGGAGATTTTACACATTTAAGTTGAATTGTTCTTTGCTGATTTCAGACTTCATATCTAGAATTTACAGATTATAAAATAGAATTGTCAAAGCTTCAGCCCTGTGTGGCTGACACACTTCCTGAAACTAAACGCATCAAAAAATGGTGTTCTCGTGGTGGCCAGGGTCCCATGCAGTGCCTGCATCATGGCCTCCTTTGCCAGATTGGTGACAGACCTATGCCATAGTTTAGTCTGTTGTGGTAATAGGAACTAGAACTGCCAAGTGAATCTGAGCAAGTCAAATAGTGCTGAGGAAGACCTGGGACAGTGGCCAAGAAGGGAGCAAGACTGTGGGTTTTATTTAAGACCTTTGTGATCAGCATATGAAGTAGAGTGAACTCTAGTTGTATTTTTGCTTTTGGCTATGTCACCAGCCTCTGCCCTAGAAGGACTGGCCTTACAGGGACTCTGCACGACCTCCAGCCATTATTTGTGAGTGTTCATAATGTTGGTAATTCAGCCCTTCCCTCGATTTTTAAAGTAGATTTATTTTTGACATTAGTCTAAAATTAGGAATTAAGTTGTTTTTGAATTCTTGACTTGTAAATGTATGTACACTTTTCTAAAGTGGAATAGAAGTAAACCATGGAAGAATTATTTTAAGTGTCTGTATATGTGTGTGTGTGTATATGTGTGTGTATATGTGTGTGTGTCTGTATATGTGTGTGTATATGTGTGTGTCTGTATATGTGTGTATATGTGTGTGTATATGTATGTATATGTGTGTGTGTCTGTATATGTATGTGTGTCTGTATATGTGTGTGTATATGTGTGTGTCTGTATATGTGTGTGTGTCTGTATATGTGTGTGTATATGTGTGTATATGTGTGTATATGTGTGTGTGTCTGTATATGTGTGTGTGTATATGTGTGTGTGTCTGTATATGTGTGTGTATATGTGTGTGTGTCTGTATGTGTGTGTATATGTGTGTATGTATATATATTTGTTCTCTTATGACTTCTGTTACAGATATAAAATCTAACTAGGAAAAGATTCTGTGAACTGGATTCTTTTAATATGTTGTATGCCTGCCCTTCCATTTCTGTTTAGACTTTTGGATTGTGTGCAGATTATGTCCAGAATCATAGACATAGTTCTGAGTTTTTGAAGAATTCTGACATAATCACAATCATCGTATTGAAGTACAGCCTGGAACAAACTCCTGTAACACCCTGGCTCTCGGGTCTCTTTCACCATGCCTAGCCCCCATAGTGCTGTGCTCCCATCTAGAGCAGAGAGAATGTGACGGTGCAGCTGATCCAGTCAGCAGTTTAAATTGCCGTGGAAATGCGAGAGCCCACGATTTTAGTTGCTTAATTTGTATGCAGTTTTAAGTTGTGTCTTGACCTCCACAAACCAATCCAGAGAAGGAAGATACTATAAGAGAAGTGCCGGGAAGAGACTTGTAAAGCACAAGAAATACTGAAGTTGTAGCCAGTGGACTTTAGCGTGACCTTTTAGCTTTTGTCCATGCAAAGCACAATTAGCAATTTGACTGGATTCTTCTACAAGTATCTCCTTTAGATTTCTGGTGTTCTCATGTGTACCTTAGTTGAACTGATTGATGTGTTATCCACAGGAATTCCAAAAACTTATCTCTGCTGTTTCCTGGTCATCATCTAGCCAATTAATAACCACATTGGTCTTTTGATTTCATATTACTTCAGGACTAGCATGCCCTTGTTCTTTGTAACTTGTCAAACCTCACAGGAATCTGTTTTCCTTTGCAGTAGAAGGGTGAAGAGCAATATATCTCTAACTCCATACCTTGAATGGCAAAAGCTACTTAAGACTAAGTATTTCTCTCTCTCTCTCTCTCTCTCTCTCTCTCTCTCTCTCTCTTGCATTTTGTGGGTTTTGCTTTATTTTCTCAACCCCCATGTGAAATACAGCAAACATTTTACAGAGCTGTGTGTGACATATCCCTGTTAGAAATACAATTCAGTATCTCTGGATATAGACCAGTATTTCTCTTGTTAAAGACCAAACCATTTGGAGTTATGGTTTGTTGTTTTTTTAATTTTTAAAGGCACATCAGGTTCTGCCACCAGCACCCACCTCCTGTATTACAATAGTGTGGCCTAATCACCTATTGTGGATTGTTAATTCTCACATCCTTCAGAAACTTCTTTTTTCCTATAAATTTCCTTTTTGTCCATCACTATAAATTTCATTTTGCATGTTGGAGACCTTAAGACTTAACATAAATTCCTAATTGTGTTGTAACTGAGGGCATTCTTCATTGAGTTCATTTGTACCAAACTTTGGCTGCTACAAAAAAGACTTAAGAGATCCTGACAGCAAGCAGGGGTTAAACCGCAGTTTTCCAATCCTAGCCTGTGAATGTGGCAGTTTGAATTTTTTAAAGCATCACAAAGGATATGCAGGCCAGCATCCTTTAAGTTGTTGTTCTCAAGGTCTAGGCTCCACAGGTTTGGGTTGTTTACAAGAACAGAAGCCAGATCCAGATAGCTCTCACTCGTGAGAGCCCAGCGCGTCAACTGCAGCTCTTGAAGAGTGCTGGGCAACTGCTGAAGGACGTGACACAGAAACTCTATCCCACTGGACTCGGACGGAGCAGTGGAGAGCAGCTCACTACACAAGGCTCTGGAGAGTGATCCATGGCTGTTTCAGGGCATTGCTGAGAAGTTCTAGCCCTCAAAGACTGATAATGGAACAGACTGCAGAACTGTAATAAAGGAAAAGTTTTGAATTATATGTGATAAGAACTCTTGGCTTGGAGAATCTGCAACTTCAAATCAGGGAATTACTCAGAAAGACCAAAAGCTGTTGAAGAGTATGTTTGATAAGGATATCAACACTTACAAGGTGCAACAAACAGACATCCTTTATGGAGATGCTGGAGTTGGGAAGACAACATTGTTGAGAAGGCAATGTTAGAATGGGCAGATGGCAATCTCTTCAAGAAGTCTGCCTATGTTTTTTATCTCTTGGGAGAGAAATTAGTCAAGCAAAGGAGAAAAGCTTTACAAGTTAATATCCAAGAACTGAAGTCCCCATTGAACAGATCCTGACCGAGTCCAGAAATCTCCTTTTTGTGATCAATGGTTTTGATGAGCTGGACTTCTCATTTGAAGAGCCAGCGTTTGCACTATGTAATGACTGGACCCAGGAGCACCCAGTGTCCTTTCTTCTTAGCAGTTTGCTGAGGAAAGTGTTGCTTCCTGAGTCATTCTTGTTAGTAACAGCAAGATCCACAGCATGGAAGAGCCTGATGCCCTTGTTACCTAAACCTCACTGCATAAAGCTGCCGGGACTGTCTGAGAACGCAAGGGTGGACTGCAATAAGACATGGGCTAAGGATGCGATCTATTCAATAAGGAAGAATCCGCGACTTTTCAACAAGTGCCGTGTCTGCCAAGTGTGCTGGGTGGTCTGTACTTGTCTGAAGCAGCAAGTGGAGAAAGGTGGCAATATTGCAGTGACCTGCCAAACCACCACAGCTCTGTTCACTGCAATCTGCAGCTCATTTTCATGGCCAGATGGGAGCTCTGTTACTCTGCCCAATGAAACCCTACTGAGGAGCCTGTGCCAGGCAGCTGCTGAAGGTATTTGGACTATGAAGCATATACTCTATAAGAAAAATCTCAGAAAGCATGAGTTAACCAGAAATGACATCTCAGTCTTCATGGATGCTAAGTATTTCATTTTAAATACTATATGAAGTGTACATAGTCCAACATGTAAGTATAGATTTTAAAGATACAGAACTGTTTAATTTCACATAACTCAGTAGGTGTTTCTCTTAGAGCAAAGTATTTCATTTAGTAAAGCTTTACAAATTATATTAAAAGGAGGCAGGTAACATATATTTCTAACATAAAACAGAAGTTCCTTCTTTTTGACAGCAGAGAAATGCTAATAGTTAGTTCCTAGTATGTGCTGTACTTTTTGTAGCGTATCTCCAGTTTCACAAGCACCATGTAGAGAATGGAGACTCATTGCACCATGTAGAGAATGGAGACTCATTGCACCATGTAGAGAATGGAGACTCATTCATGTCACCACAAATTTGTGTCTGTACCCTTTTCTTTCTCTTTGCTGTGTAGACAGTATTAGCAGGTTGAATGTTTTGTTCTAGAAGAGAGGCTTTGTTTCTACTGTGAAGATTTTGTTACACTGGTGCAGTCATTTGCCCTCGGACCTGTCAGACCTTTGGGCCCTAACTTGGCCTTGGAATCCTTGATGCCCTGGGGCACTGCCAGTCACTTGAAGTGGTTACTAATCAAGCTCATGACTCTGTTCCCCTTCATAGTACAGATTTCTATGCCAGTGCTTTATAGCAGTGACCAAAATTCTTGAGGCCAGAAGATACGGCGATACACATTGATATTTAAAAAATTCGGGGACACATGCTTTTCATTACCTCACCATGTGATTGTGTGTATAAACACACACAGCTTTGTTCTTTGCTCAAAGTCCTTCCATCTATTGAAGTACTGTAGTCTGTAGTGCCTCAAAAGTTGATTTTTTAAGAAGTTTTCCAGAATTTGATTTTATACCTTTAAAGTTTCTCATTAGAATTGTTTCTATTGAGCTGGAATTTGAATGCTTTGTTCTCAGGGCTGTTAGTGCTAAGATATGCAGTGTCAATATTTTAAAGCCAGCTGCCTACAAATAGACTGCAAGTTTCCCCAAGTCCTACGATTGTAGTGCATAGAAACACAAATTCTCAGTGTAACATATTTAAGCTGTATGGTAAATATTTAAGAAAGATGGGGGCATTATAGCAGCTGTACTGGGATCTTCCCAGTGGTCTTGCCTTGAAACCTTGTTCTTGGGGATGTTTCTGTTAGCATCTTTTTGGCACGAACCCCAGAGAGGGTTTTGGAGCCAGACATTGATGCAGTGGTTCTCAGAACCATTTAAGAACGGACAGGAAATCCCTAACTCTTCTGGGTATCTTAAAATGTGTACATATTCAATTCACATTTGCTATGAGAAAATATGGATCTCTAGTATAAAAGCAAAACTATCAAAGCATATTTCCATAAGCAGTATATTATGCTGATATGAACCTTCAAATCTTCTAATGTTTAGGTATAATAAATATTTCATAGTTCTCAAGCCTTTTTCTGTTAGCATTCTGATGAGTAATAGGCAACAAAGATTTTTTTAAATCTATGGTAGAAAAATCTTAAAATTGAATCTATTAACTTAAATCTATGAGATGTGTTCTCTGAATTGAAGAAAGAGCATCATTATTTGATTGTAGAGGGAACATTGGGAGTTAGCTATGGAGCACAGATGTTCTGTAGAAACACATTTTGGAGTCACGATGTAATTTAATTTGTCCATTAACTAAATACCTGAACCCCAACATAACTACCTAGTGAGGTCAAGTGCCCAAAGAGAATTGTAAACATTGGATAATTCGTCTCCTTCATGTGGCGGGCACAACTTAGGGCAGTGCACACGAGGCCATCACCTGCTAGAAATGTACTTATTGCCAAGCTTTCTATCACTGCTGTTCATATCTTAAAACAGGTCTGAACCTATTTATAGCAAAAAGGGAGATTCTTTTATTTATATTAAGTTCTTGGAAGCCATTTAATGTTGGGGGGATTTGGTGCATCTTAGTTTGAAACTGTACTTTTACAAACACTGGATACTAACCTATTCAGCAGTGATTGAAGAGCCTGCTAGAAATCATGGCTGTGCTCATAAGCTGATTCTTTATCATGGTTAGTCTAATACAGGTAAGCACTCTTTGTTACTATGAAGTATACGTCAAATTACTCATTCTAAACCATGATTTACAAATGACTAGTTATATATTATCATGTACTTTACCCTCTTCCCCAGAAGAAAACAATATTGTCAGATTCATTGGCACTTTGTTAGTAATGTACTTTTTTTTGTCTGAAATATAGGCTATTTCTTGAGTTTATTTGCAAGTGTTTTGGTTAAAACTTTAAAATTATAAGATCTGGATATTATAATTGTGTGTTTTCCACTTTAAAAATGAGTAAACTTTGAATGTTAAATATCCAGCTATACTAAAATGTGCTTTAAAATGCAGAATCTTATTAATGATAGAATTTTGGTACCATAAAATTTCTGTTAACTTCATGTTATATCAAATGAAAATAAACTTAAGCGTGCACAATTCTTATATGTATACATTCAAATATTTTATACTATAAAATTGTGCTCACTGTATAGAGAACTTCTGAAAGAAAGCCTTCCATTTTATCGTCTCGTGTACTAGGCCCTTTCTTAATCTCTAACTTTGAACTCCAGGCTAGATATGAACTTGTCTTCCTTTTAAGTTCTGGCATTCTTTTGCTAGCCAGGCATGGTGATGCACCAGAAGTTGTTGCAGGAGGATAATTTGGAGTTCAAAGCCAACCTGGGTTATGTAGCAAGACCCTGACTTAAATAACAAACAGCCATTCTGTAGATTTGATACCATGGTTGCAATCATGAATGCACAGCTGTGGCCACTGCACTGAGCCCATACAGACCGGGCCCAGCTGTCAGTCAGAAAGAAGTGATCCCAGGGCCATCATGTTTCCTGCTGAACTATTAATAGTTCCCAGCAGAGGACAAATAATTCTCTCTACTNTTATGTAGCAAGACCCTGACTTAAATAACAAACAGCCATTCTGTAGATTTGATAACCATGGTTGCAATCGTGAATGCACAGCTGTGGCCACTGCACTGAGCCCATACAGACCTGGCCCAGCTGTCAGTCAGAAAGAAGTGATCCCAGGGCCATCATATTTCCTGCTGAACTATTAATAGTTCCCAGCAGAGGACAAATAATTCTCTCTACT
>LOJH01068785.1:0-10057 GCA_001685095.1 Ellobius talpinus
TTATCCTCCTGGATATTGGAAGTAGACAGGATTGCCAGGCAAAAATCACCATCAAAATCTTGATTGAGTTCTCTACTGTTTCCGTGCCCTGGGAACTGCTTTGCTGGAGTTGAGTCCTTGAGAAGTTTCATCTTCATTCCACAAGTGTCATGCTCCCAAGGCAGAGGGGCCTCCTGTGGAATGAGATGCCCTGCCCTGGCATCCAGGACCTCCGAGGTCTGAACAAAATTTCTTTTGTAGACATATCTTCAATTTTCACAGATGGAGAATGTATATTCTCTATCGGTCACATAGGTGTGCTACCAGCAGTGAGAACTCAGCTCAACGTTGATGACTGTGAAGCCTGGTGAATCCCCTCAGGGCCTAATCAGTCTCCCTACTTGGGTATAGCCAAGGTTTTTAATGTCACCCGAATGAGTTTTAGGAAGGCTTGATGAAGCAAAATTAATGAGTTTATTGATGAGGAGAAAGGACCACCACACTGCTCTTGAAGGGTGCCAGGGCTGGTGACAAGAGAGGAATTCACCGCAGCACCTTAGGAGCAGCTGTGTAAGCAATGCTGGGGCTTCTGGAAGTTACACAGTGTAAAAGGAAGTGATATATACAATTGAGGAAACAGGAAAATATTTTGGTCTACTTATTTCCTTACTAAAAGTTTTTTTAAATGAAATTCAAGGATGCTTTATAAGGGTACTGAACAGGTTTACATTTGAGGAAGAAATATAATTAAGACAAACTATGGATAAAATAAAAAATGAAAATAATTTTGCTCTAGATAGGTGTTTTAAAGAGGTTTTGATATATCTCTTTAGCCTGAGCATGGTTTACTGACCCCTATGCTTGTTTTGTTTGTGTTAGTTTAGAAAGCAGATGTAGTTTATGTGTTTGGAAGATTCAAGTTAGCTATGTGGAAACTCTTTTTTTCTTTAAAAATTAAAAATGTGTTTGTGTATTATATGCAGATGTGTCTGTTTGAGTGTGCATGCCCCTGCATGTGTGTATATGCCAGAGAAAGATGGCAGGTGTCATGCCCAATCACCCTCCACCCTATTCCTTTGAGATAGATCTCCACTGAACCTGAGACTCACTGTCTCAGCTAGACTGCCTGACAGCAAGCTCTAGTGATTCTTCTGTTTCCACCCTTCTCAGTGATGGCATTACAGGCATGTGTGATTAAGGCCACACAAGGTTTCTTTCTTTTTTTTAATGCATGTGCTGGGAATTGAACTTGGTCTTCATGCTTGTACAGTAGGTACACACTCCCACTGAGTCATCTCCTCAGCCGCTATGGTGAATGTCTTTTACTAAAACAATTGGGCATGGTACCCAATGACCAAAGTCAGATACTCTATTCCCTGAGATGTTGCCAGATTGTGGCACACATCTTTAATCTCATCACTCAGGAGGCAGGGGCAGGAAGATCTCTGAGTTTGAGGCCAGCTTTGTCTATACAGTGGGTTCCAGGACAGTCAGGGCTACACAAAGAAATCCTTTCTCAAAAAATAAGAAAAAAATGTGTATTGTTGTGTGTGTGTGTGAATGTTAGTGTTAGTGGAGTGCCTTTGGAGGGCAGAAGAAGGTGTCAGATCAAGTTGGAGATATGGGCAGTTTATGTGGGCTGCTGAGAACCAAATTTGGGTCTTCTGGAAGAACAGTATATACTCTTAACTATGGAGCCATCTCTCCATTTCCTGTGTTGAAACTCTTGATTCAATAAGCAAGAGAGGTAAGTCAGATCCAGGACTGTGTGGATGAGGTCTCCTTTCCTTTCTTGTGTTCCCATCATCTTCCATCTTTCTTTCATGTCACAGGTGCTAATATGCAGTTGCTGATGCGTCCATGGGCTCTGTCTAGCTTCTCGGTTTCTTTTCCTGTGGTGCAGGAATGCTTAAGTGCAGAGCTTCAACTAGACACTGGTGGCTAGTTATGCCCCCTCATTATCATCTGAGCTCATCCACATAGGGAACTGTGTAAGGTTAGCTTTAGTGCCTGCTTTTCTTTTACTTGTATCCAACATCATGAGTCCAGAGGTCTACGGTCTATTAATCCTCACGCCTGGTTACAAGGACACTGGAATTCTTTGTCCATATACTTTTGTTTGTGGCTTACCTGAGTTTCTTGGCCAAAGTAGGACCATATATGTGCAGGCCTAAGAAGTCTTGAGGAATAGTTGTTTGTAGGGAAGAGGCATCTGTGGTCAAGGCTTGGACCGAATTGGCCATTTGTAGATGTGTGAGGTCTCAAATAGTTCAATACAGAAACAGTGGTAGAAGGAGAAGCAGGCAGGAGCAGGGCTGGCACTGCCTGTGCTGTCCTGTGCTAGTATATAACTCAGAGGAGGTGGAGATCTTTAATTCAAGCCTGGCTTTCAGGTTGGTATAAAGATGTGATTGTCCAGATAAGAGGTTGATCTCTTCATGGTTTATTGACTTGATTTGTAATTTATAAATACTCAATGCCCATGACCACAACTAGCTGTGCCAAATGTTTTCCTGAGCAATCCCACATCTCCACTCTCTTGCCTTGAGTTCTTGCAGTATTTTTGCAGTTGGGAACACATCTCCAGGAACATGCTTGCAAGTTGTAGTGGACTATGTGCTGTTGACTCAAATCATGCAGACCCTGGCTCATCGGCTCACTGTGAGCTCTGACCACAGACACACATTTACTTCCTAGATGCATGGATCGTGTACTCAATGACAAAAGCAGAGGATTCGCAAGTTAGGCCTGAACTTCATTTTCACCTCTGCTCCTTAAAGAGCACAGCATTATTGAGAGCTTTTACAATCCTCACCCAGCCTTATTTTCCTCATTGGTGAACAAATCCAATAGCTCCTCTCTTAAAGATAAATGGTCACAATTAAAAGTGCCTTGGCGCATTGTAAACTAGAATTATTTTCAAGTAGAATCCTTGGGCACAATGAAAGCCAAACAAATGAGCCAGGTCAAGAGCCACACTGGTTTATGTGTTGCCTTATTCATGCCCATGCTGGATTCCCTTATTCCATCAGCCGTCATCCAGCAGGCACTTACTTACCTTCTATCTCATGTGGAAGACACTGTGTTGGGCCATGGGGACAGAACTGTGAGCTCGAGCAGCGAGCTTCCTGGATTCTGATAAAGGAATGAGCAAGAGAAGACAGGCAGGAGGTGAGAAGGAGGCAGGGTCAGGAGGGCAGGGAAAGGGAGGCTGAGGAATGCTGGGCTGGAATTGTGAAGAATGATAACTAGGTATCCATATAGCACCAGGAGGAACTATATATCCCCTGCAGCTGAGCATTAGACTGTCTAAGTCTGAGGGTCCCACAGGGCTCATTGTTCTCTAGGTGATATAGAGTTGGGTAATTACTGTAGCAGTCGTTATTTAGGAAGTGAGCATCCTTTAACTGCTTTCCCCTCTCCTCCCATGCTGAGGAAAAGGCATATCAATATATTATTGCAGGATACAACTCATCTACCCATCTGCTCATGTCTATGATCTCAGCTACAGATCCCCAACACTTCCCACCCCCCTGGGGCCATACAATTTCCTTTAACCTAAGTCTCTATTTAATTTATGTGGGCTCCAACTAAGTTTTTTTTTTTTATAAATATATCTCAGCACTGGTGACATTTAGGGTAGATGTCACTCATTGTGTTTTAAATATTGGTTTGGTGGGGATGCTATTCTGTGTTTAATAGGATATTTAGGAGCATCTAAAGGCTATCTGCCCCACCTCAGAAGCAACTGTTTCCTCCCTTCAGGGTGTGACGCTCAAACACATCTCTAGTCTTTGCCAAGCATCTTGTTGGGGGAGTTCAGTCAACCCTGCTTGATAATTGCTGCTCTAATCCCCATGGAGATTTTCCACACAGAGTCTTTGCTTGGAAAATGACCTTTTTTCACTGACATGACTGCTGGAACTGGGGACTGGGAAGTTCGTCTCCCGAGTTTACGGTGAGAGGATGCGCTTGCCAAGGTGATTGGATTGCATTCCTAATGAGTTGAGCTGCCAACATCTGTTTGTGGTAATTGAGGACAGCTGTGAGGCTGGCACAGCTGCGACCTCCACAACCTTCCCTTGCCCCTTCAGGTATTCAAGCTGGCCCCTGCCATGCTGTCTCATCAACCTCTTGCAGGAAGATACGGGCAGGGCAATGTCATTGCATTCCTTTGGGAGTGGTATCCATGCAGACAGCCTTCTAGATTTGATGCTTCTGCGTTGGTTGGGACACATGAGCAGTGATAATTCCTATAAAGGGCTTCATAGACTACACAGGAAAACAAAATCTTGCTTATTGTATAAAAAGCAAACTGGCAACCGAAAACACCAACGTAAACCTCTCAGGTGTTCACTCTGGATGTTCTAGGTCCCACCATCCAGTCTTTACCTATGTTATTTACTTTGCAATTTAAAAAGACTTACTTTATCATTAACTATGTGTATGGGTGAGTATGTCTGTATGTAGCTTTGTGCACACGGGTGAGGTAGTCATGGAAACCAGGAGTTGATGAAGCTCCTGGAAGTGGAGACTTGGTGCTGGGAACCAAGTACCAGTCCTTGGTAAGAACAGTATGTGCTCACAATTGCTGAGCCCTCTCTCCAGCCCCTTAGTCTATTTCTTTCTTTCTTATTTTTGTTTTTTCCACCTTAATCTATTTCTTAACAACTTCCTGAACAAACATTTACCTGTTAGAGCCTACCCATTAGCAGTGAGAGGTAGAATTAGGATTCACACCCAAGCAGCTGATTCCCCAAGCTTCTACCATATCTGTTCAATGTAGACCCGCTTTTCTAACTTATGTTTTAATTTTATTATATTATATGCACATGTATTTACTCATAATTAACATAATATAAAATTCAGGCTGCAAATCTATCAGTCAGTCTAGGTATCATAGTAAAGTGATTTTCTTTTCTTTTCTTTTTTTTGTAGGGAGACTTCCTTAACCTTTTGTATTTTCTAATTTTCTTTTTAATTGGAGGTTGTATAAAAGTCTGGAAACTTGAATGTTTGGGGGATGGAGGTGACAAGTGACCACCTGGGGCTGATGTCCCTTCTGGGTGTGCAAGGAGCTGCCTTCTAGCTGAATTCATCTGGGCTGACATCACAACTTACCCCAGAGCATCGCAGATGGTGTAAGGCTGACATTTATGCAACTCACTTGAAAAGCAAGTGCCTTCTTTTCTGTTGTTGCAAGGCCATTTTCTCTGAGGGCATCTGGTGGTAGGATGTACAGCTGCACACTCATCCTGATGGTTTTGCCTCTCAAGGGAGGCAAACGTGAGGGCTGTTCTGCAGACTTGGGGCACTGGAGGCCAGTGAAGACTTACCCTAGGGCAGGGCTTTGTTCAGGGTGCATTGAGATACTTAGCAGCTGTAACAGTTTCCGTGCTTTCTTTCCCATGGTCAGAGCTTGCTGAAAATATCTCGGGCACCTGTACAGCTTGTCTCAGGAGTGTGTGCCAGTATGCAGGACCACTTTGAAATCATCCACAGAGTTGTTCCTTGGTAGGCTATTCTCTTGGAGACAAGCTGATGCTGTGTTCAGTGTGTGTGTGTGTTCGGGGGGGCTGGGAACAGCTTTCTGGTCTGCAGTCTAACACTCTGACACTATTCTTCTATCTTGAAAGCCTTACCATGTGGTTGTGCTGTTGCTTAGCATAAAGACGATGAGTCCTGCTGGCCTTCTGTCGAATCAACAGAAAATTTTCGTAACTACCAGTTGGGCTTGGACTTCTGGTGTGTTGCTCACATCCCCTCCCTCATCACCTCACCACATGGGAAGAAAGGAAAATGAGGCTTAACTTTTTTACTTCATGGGAACAGGGGTAACCAGAGAAGCAAGAAGCAGCTTGGAGGCAATAATAATTTTCAAAGACATATTATCTCCGTTAAGATCAAAGCCGGCAGACCCCCAGGGCCTCCAGGGATGTGCATTAACACTGTGCCTTTAAACTTGGTCAACCTATTCTGTCCCCTATTGTTGTTAATTAGAACTAGTGGGGCCTCCAGCTCTATTGTTGATAATTTCCTTCCCTTTCCCAGGTTAGTTCCCACCTTGATCTTCCCTAATTTGCTCCACACAGAGCTCTAGGGGTAGACACTTTCAAGACTCCATTTTTCCTCTTTGGTCCCATGTATAGCCTTGGGCTCAGGCACCTTGATTTCTTTGTTGTCAACATACAGTTTTCTCTGGGATGTAATTCTCATTGTAATGACTCTTTGGGGCACAAACATGAAACAATTTTTCTCTATAAACCTGCAACCATGCAATGACAGCTGCCCCACAAATCCTGAAGACAGATTCTTCAGTTCCCTAGATATGTATAAATATTAACCCAGAGCTCCACTTAAATTTGGGCCTTTTATGCGTCTCTAATACTATATATGGCACTTGCCCCACCCTCCCCTGACACAATCTAATCTATCGCTTGGGGTCTGAAGCTCTTTAATCTGATCTTCCACTTTTGTCACCCTGGTAGCTTGATTGATAGGGTGTGGGTGGGAAGTGCGTTCACAGAGATGCCCCAGTGAGGCATCTTTACCCTTTTGAGGGGCTAACTTTGCCTGTGTTGGAGGACTTTCGAAGTTGGGAGGGAGTTGGTAGCATCGGACTTATCTCAAACTAACAATCTGCCTATCAGGCTTGGGAGGCCTGGTGTGGTTCTGGCTCCTTTCCATGACTTTCACGGTTGGGGAACTTAGTGAAACTAGCTTCCGCCAGTCCTCTAGATCTGCAGGTTTGTCCAGGGAGGACAAACCTCCTTCTAGATGCCTTTGATGGGGCCGTGTTTCAATCACCCTTCTAGGAGAGTAGCTTTTCACTTGGCAGCCCCAGATTTTTGCCTTTCCTCTGTGCTCTTTGATAGGGAGGAGATGCTGAGATCGTTGTAGCAGGAGGCTAGGGGTGAGGTGCTCCCATCCTTTTTCTCTCAGGCCTTGTGCCACACAGCCCTTCTTACCTTAATGGACTGGGTCTCTCTGGAAAAAAATTTACAGATTTAAGTAGTCACTAATCACTTTAAGAAAGCCACCTCTCACAAAGGCCTGGTTCTCTCACAAAGTCCTGTTTAAATTTCCCCAGTAACTCTCTATGTATGATAAGCATAGAGAACTTGATGTGTGACCGAAAATTGGCAGGGAATGCCCATACCCCCATCTGGTGATCATTCTGTACCACCCTAGGCATTCTCCAGAAGCTGTTGGTTTATTTCCTTGGATGTCGGGTCCCAATATGGAAGATTCTGGAAACCATAATAAAGCCAGGACCATCATTGATGACTCTGCTCCCTGCCTGCATACTCTCCCCCACTCCAGCACCATCATTTATAGACTGTGAAGGAAGAGAGATTTATGATGCTGGCAGAAGGTAGAAGCATTGGGTTAGGCTTATGGTCTCCGGGGGAGTCACTGTGCCCCAGGTGTTGGCAGATCTGTTTTAAATGTGGGGCTTGTACAGCTGCTTTGTCCACAGCTTCGGACTTTTGTTGCCAGTTTTGAGTACACACAAAAATTCCTGTTTAACATATTATTACTTTCAAGATTTCCAAGTGTTACTCATATGCCACATGCTGGCATCTACACTGATGAGTTTGCCTAACCTCACAGTGACTCTAGGAGGGAGAAATTGTCATCATCACCATCACTCTGTCATAGAAGAGGGATCCCCGGCACAAAGGGCACATAGACTTTTTTTTTTTGTAGATTATCCAGGGCTATAGAGTTAGCAAGTGAAGGAGGCAGAATTTGAACCTGAAAGTCTGATTATAGAACCTGAAAACTGAGATTGTGGTAATGCCCCAGTTTAATAGAGTTTTAATAATGAGCGGTAGTAAGAAAGAGGAAAAAAAGTTTTGGTTAATACATAGTTCTGGTACCAGAAGACATTTGATTTATTCTTTTCACTTACCCAGTGATTCTTCTCAAATCACAGTACTTGTACTCTAGGGTTGCTCCGTGCGAAGCCAAATGTGAAGCATGAGAAAAACGACACAATGCCCTGAAGATGACTGTGGACTGGCAGGTGATGAGCAAACTGCCGATAAGCCATGGGATTTGGGAGAAAAGTCAGCTCAGGTCAGAGGAAGAGATACACGAATCATAAGTGATTCACCTTCATGCTCTTCCAGGAAGGTTGTGGAAGGGATCACAGGTGAGATCAGTGTCTTGTTTGTCAGATTATATTTCATCTTTATCCTTTAAGGAATGAACTGCCACCAAATGTCTTCAAAGGAAACACCGATTTTTAGGAAGGCTGCTCCAGTGACCTTGTGGAGGAAAGTTTGGAGATTCAGGGCTTGAGATCAGACCTCATGGTAAGAGGGTCCACTAGGAGGCTATAGCCGTGCCCGTGGGAGGTAAAATGATCTGAAGTTAAGTTGGGGGTGGGAAAGAAAGGGAAGCCATGAAATGCTAGTAAACTGGGTTAATTACCTTAGACCCTGGATGTAGGAGGGGAAAGAAGTTTGTGATTCAGATTTTTGGTGTGAGAGCTAGTGGGTTGCCAAGGAACAGAATCCAAATTTCATTGTATAGCTTACCTCTGGTCCAGCTAGGCTGATTTTTTCCCCCACATGCAGTTGTGTGAAATTAAAGGCACTTCCCTAACCCCTCTGTCTTGCAGATGTCAAGGAGAGTAGGTATGATCAGCTATGGTCATTGCAACCATCTTTGTGGGCTCCTGTCTGGTTCAACACGATGTGACAATTTTACTCGGGATGTGCATTCTCTTGGACTCCCACCAGAGAAACCAACAGAGGTCAAGATCCTTTGATGAGCTCACATAATTTCTCAATCAAGTCAAGTCAAATATACATTTGAAACATATTTTTAGCATCTGATGAGTCTGGAGGCTATCATTTGAAATGATTGCTGCCTGGGAACAAGTAATCACTTTCCCTGTGCAAAACTAGTAGGAAAGTGCCCAACTGATTAGTAGGGATTAGAAGAATGGTGGACGTCTTCAGCCTGATTGACATCAAAACTTGTCAGTGGAAGCGGCAGGAAAGTATATTGAGTTTAAAAGATGAGGGCATTCCCTTCTCTCCCTGACCCCCCCACTCCCAGTTTTCTCAAGAGAACTTGTCTACTTTCCCTTCCCAAGGGGAATCTGTGTATCTTTTGCTTTCCAGCAAGTATTCATCCGTGAGCGGGTACAGACCATGCTCATCTTTCTGGGTCTGGGTTACCTCACTCAGGATGGTTGGGGATGGGGGAGGAGAACTTGAGGGAACAGGATAGTCAAGATGGGGGAAGGACACAGACAAAGTGCAAGGAAAGAGATATCTTAATTAAGGGAGCCATTATGGGGCTAGCAAGAAACCTGGCACTATAGAAATTCCCAGGAATCCACAAGGATGACCCAGATAAGAGCCTAAGCAATAGTGGAGAGGGGGTCTGAACTGGCCTTGCCCTGTAGTCAGATTGATGACTATCTTTAATGTCACCATAGAGTCTTTATCCAACAACTGATGGAAGCAGATACAGAAATTCACAGCAGAGCACTGGGCTGAGCTCCAAAAGTACAGTGGAAGAGTGGGAGGAGTGAGAATATGAGCAAAGACGTTAAGACCATGATGGGGCCACCCACCAAAACAGCTTAACTGAGCTAATGGGAGCCTACCAACTCCAGCCTGACAATGAGGAAACCAGCATAGGACCAAACTAGGCCCCCTGAATGTGGGTGACAGTTATATGGATGGGGCAGACTGTGAGACCACTGGTAGTGAGACCAGGATTTATCCCTACTGTTTGTTCTGGCTCTTTGGAACCCATTCTCCTTGGAGGGATACCTTGCTCAGCATAGATATAGTGGAGGAGGGCCTTGGTCCTGACTCAAAGCAATGTGCTAGATTTTGTTGACTCCCCATGGGAAGCCTTACCCTTTCTGAGGAGTGGATGAGGGGTGGGATGGGGCAGGGAAAATGGAGAGAGCAGGAAGAGGGGAGGAAGTGGAATTGGATTTGGCTCATAAAATGAGAAGATAGGTTTTTTTTGTTTGTTTTCAAGACAGGGTTTTGCTGTAGCTTTGGAGCCTCTCCTGGAACTAGCTCTTGTAGACCAGGTTGGCCTC
>LOJH01068790.1:0-10056 GCA_001685095.1 Ellobius talpinus
TTCCTGCTCCCATATCCACCCTTCCTCCATCCCAACCATCCCAATCCCCCAAGCCTTTGCATTCTATCTGAAGCTGTGAACTGCGTCCAGACTTGCAAGATATCCATCTATTCAGGACCTATCTCGCAAGGTATCTATCTATGTCACAAGGCCCTTGCTGCCCAACTCTCTGCATCTCCCAGCCCAGATACAGGCCTCTCTGGGGGCTCAGGCCCTGCAAAGGGTGGAGGATGAAAGTAAGAGACTGGGCAGATTCCTTTGAGTTCCCGCATCCTCTATCTAAAATAATCTCAGAGAATGGGACGTCCGATGTCTTTGGTCTATTTTAAGAATGAACTCAAAGGAAAGCATTGCTCACTTCTTCTGTGCTTCACACTGTGCACAGCGTTTGGCCAGGTAGGTGAACTCTATGGGTGAATGGGTCCAAGTTCCAGCCTGTGATGGCCCTACTGATGAGCTGGGCGGTGAACTGAGGGGGTGTGAGCTGATGTGATGAGCATAGAGTTTGCTCTGTGTCTCCAGACCTCTGCTTGTCCTCTCATCATGTGGGAACATACTGACCTCCTTCCAGGCTTGTGTGAGATTAAGGGCACTCTTGCATAGCACATGAGACTCGAGGGGCACATGAAACACGGCAAGAGTCAGTGGTTGCCATGCAGCTTGCCCAGTCAGCAGCGTGTGGTCTGAAGGGCATGCTGCCTGGACAGCTTGGCCAAAGTCTGAGAGCTAAGACCTTGGACCCGGTTGTTGGAGACAATTTAAAGGCAGGCTCACAACATTTAGTAAAAGTGCCACTAGAAACGAGATGACGCTATGCTTGGGTTAATTGATCTGAAGCAGCCATTTTATTGAGACATTACTGATTTTCTTTGTTATCTGTGCTTCACGATTGAAGTTCCATGTTTTCCACATTCCTACCTCCCCAGATGGGTTCCCACATTGCCCATGCTACCTAGGCCCCAGCCAGAACCTTCCCTCTGCTCCTGAACTCTGAGGTATCAGAACTCTTCTACAAGTACCTGTCTGGGGACAGGACTGTGCACATCCATGAGGTCCTGTATCTATCCCACAATGTCCTCCAGTCTGTGAGAGGGCCTGGAGTTTAGCTTTTAAGCCAGAAAACAAAAACAAACAAAAACCCCTAAAGAGCATTGTAACAAGTCAAGAGAGAGTCAAGGAGGAAGCGGCTGTTTTCTCCCCTTTGAACAAACATATTCGTTTGAAATGGGCCTTGCTAATTGTGTCGCTGCACCTGGGATGCTGACAGGCCGCACTGAGAATGAAACAGTGGGTCCTTTCCCCTTCAGAGAAATCCAAATGCTGTTCCATGTACAGTAATTCAGAGCTGTGTTCTCTGACCACGGGGCCTCCTACACGTCAGCTCCCACTGTCTGACTGAGATCCATACGTCTCAGCCCTGCTCTGCCTTCTGACTCTCAGGCAGAGAGAAAGGACAGGAGAACGGGCCTTCCTCCTTTTCCCAGAGCCTACTGAGGCACCCATAAGCTCTACAATGTGGGCCCTTTGCCACCCCAGTCTGCTTGCTCCTATCTGAGGGGGAAATTGTTGATATTATTTTGTGGTTTTATCTTGTCATTCTAACCCTGAGCTACATTGTATGTAGTCTCTTTAAAAGAAGCCATGGGCAGCTACCTCATGCAAATATAAGTATATTGTTACTTTTCTGTGGGCATGCCAAAAGACCATGACGAAGAAACTTGTTGAAGAAAGAGTTTATTTGAGCCGATGGTTCCAGAGGGCTAAGAGTCCATTGTGGTGGGGATGCATTGCCCCAGGCAGGCATGGCTGCTGGAATGGTAAGCTAAGGGATCATATCTCAACCCCAAGCATGAAGAAGAGTGAGTGAACTGGGCACAGAGTGAGGCTGTATAATCTCACAACCTTCTCTCTCCGTGACGTACTTCCTCCAACAAGGCTTGAACCTTGTTGACTCTTGAACCTCCCCAAACAGCACCATTAACTGGCAAACAAGTCTTCAAACACCTGAGTCTATGGAAAATGTGTCTCACTCAAACCCTCATAATAAGCAGTCTCTATATGCCCAGCTAGGATAGAGCTTAGCAGAGAGGCTTCCGAAAATACCACCAAACAATTTTTTAAGTCCCAGTTTCTGTCCTGGTATGGTGGCTTTCACTGTGAGTCCAGCACTTCAGAGGCTAGAGCAGGAGGATCCAAAGTACATAATGTATTGAGTTTTACAGCTATATACACCCATGTCCTGTCATCCCAAACAGGTCCATAGGGTTTGTCCTTCAACTCACACAAGTCCCTTATTGCTGCTCCTATTTTCTCTCTTTCCCTGCTTTCAGACAAAGACTGGCATGTTCTAATTTCTGCCACTGGCACCTCACTTACTCAGTCCTAACCCTTCTTAGAACTGGAATCAATTTTACTGTTCTGTGTCTGACTTAGTGTTTCTGAGATTCTCCTATGTATGTGCATTATCAGCTTGTTCTTCGTGGCTGTTTAGTATTCCACTGCCTGCGTCCCCTGCACTGTCTGCTCCTACCTGATAAAAAGATACTGCAGTTGTTTGTTGAGTGTGCTGGAAACTAAGAAGGCTTTCATGAGCTTCCAAGAACAAGGCTTTTTCTGGACATATGTGTTGGGGAAATATCTAAAAATGGAAATATTAGGTCATATGCAAAATGTAACTTTAGTTCTGTGAGCAAGAACCAAACAGTTTCTCCAAGTGAATGTATTATTTTCCACTGTCCCATATCTGAGACCTCCAGTTGCCCCGTGTCTTCATCTGCACTAGGTTTCACAGTCTTCTTACCTTGGTCCATCTCATGTGTGCGGCATGGCCTTTCACTGCGGTGGTAATCTCCATCGCTCTGTGGCTAGCCACTGCTTGCAGTCTTCTGGTGTTGAGTGCATACATCCTCTAGACGGGCCCAAGTGTTTCCACATTGGAAACGGACTTCTTCAATAAGTATAAGAAGGATTTATGTTATCTAGGCTAACACTAGTTGTTAGTGCTGCAAAGATTTTCTTCCAGTCTGTGCCTCAAGGTCCTAAGAAGCCTAGTGTTGGACTTTATTGCTTCACACTTTTGCTTGGACTCATAGGCATGCCCTGCATTCTGACCTTGCAAGGCGATATCTATGAAGTTCATGGGCAAGAACTGTGCTTGATGGAGTTACCCATGCCCCCACTCCACCCAACAAGGCCCACAACTCTCTAGCAGCACAAGGCCAGTTCCCAGGCTATATGACTTCAGTTCCTCTTACCAAACATTCTAGGCCATGCAGCGGTACATTCAGCACCCACCTGGCTGGGAGTATTTTCAGGAGTGTGTCTCTTGACTTTGCACTATGTGGAGATGAATCTGAACAAAGATGTTCCGATTCTCATGAGGCTGTCAGGAACACCCCATGGAAGGATGACAATGAGGAAGGGGCCTAGGCAAGCTTGCAGACAGTCCTGTTCTTGGAGCATTGAGGGAGGAGCAAAGGCAGACAGTGGAAGACAGGACTGTACTATTTCCTATGCATCTGCTTCAAAGAAGGGCCTCTCCAAACTCTAGGGTATCCCCCTACCTTTGCCCTCTCTGAGCAGGGGAAGACTCTTCAAGGTGACCAGAGCTTTGGCAGGTTATGGTGGCCAAGGCCAGCCACAGGTTATAATGGCGGATCTTTCTGAGCCCTGGTTGTGTACTATAATTTGCAGCCCCATTGAGTCCCAGGCACTGAGTAGGTGCTTTTCACTCAGAGCTGGGTCCTGTAAATCCCCACGAGACAGGGATGAGGTTCAGAGAGGTTGAGTCATTTGCCTAACATCACACATTTGTAAGTGGTTGAAGTTTGAATTGGGTTTAGCTAATTCTAAAGCCCAGTGGCTTAACCGTTACACACTACTGACTTCCTATTCAAAAATCTCATGTCAAATCCCTACATTGGGTCATGCATGGGAGGAGTTACCTTGGTCAGAGGTAGATGTAGTTGAATATGGCCTATCTCTGGTTTCCAACCCTTTGTTGGTTCAAATAGTGACACACCACAAGCAATGTCTATATCCCAGAAATTAGTACCATGGAAAATAAGACTTTTGCAGTTACTGTAATTAGGACTCTTGAGATGAGATCATCCTGGATTGTCATGCTAGGGGCACATGTCCTTCTAAAAGATAAAAAACAAGAGGAGGAGCAAGAATAGGTCACAGGCTGGAGTGATGTGGCCACAGGCCAAGGAGTACCAGGGCTCTGCCAGGAGCTCAGAGTCAAAGATTTCTCCCTCAGAAGCTTCACGGTAACATGGCCTTACACATTCCACTCACTGATAATGCCTGAAGGATTGCCCCCGTACTCAGGTGGAGGAGATTAGACAAGGGCAGGAACCCCTGACATATCACACTGCCCACAAGCAGATATGTTGCCCTACCTACTACTTTTCTGGCAGTCCTGTGACATGCCACTTCCAGTTCCTGACTGAACACTCGTTAGGAGCTAACAGTGACTGATCTCTGACTTTTGGCTATCAGTCGATTCTTCGCTGGTATCACACCACATAATACTGTTCAGCTACCCACAGATGCTGCGTAGGGTGGCAACCTTATCTCTACTAGGTGGAAGGGGAAACTGAGGCTCTCCTTAAGCTACTGGATGCCATGTTCTGGCCTCATCAGTCATTTGAAGGCACTGCTGAGCCTGTGTGTGGTTTCTGCTGCTGCAGCTTTGGGTAGGACGTTGCGCGTCAGACAAGTGCTTAGGTGAGGTTGGTGCTTTCTTGTTGTGGACTGCTTTTAGCAACCCTGGAGGACCACTCCAGTTGCAACAAAAGTCAGACCCCAGAGTTTCAGTGGGTTAGCACAGCAACTGTCTCGTGCTTACCGCATTGTGGTCCTTTGGGTGCTCAGCAGCCCCCATCATGCAACTTCACCACACGAAGCCCATGGCCTCCCAAGGTCTCCGTGGGAGAGAAAAGACAGGTGATAGAGCTGTGGGATTCGTTACAGTGCTAAGATCGGAAGATCTCCATTGGTCTCAACTTAATTACAGCATCCCCCGAGCCTCTTCCAGGGAGGCTGGGAGCTGTAGTCTTCCCAGAAGGACATGGTGTGACAGGCATGCAGATGGCCAGCAACAGGCTGGGTTGTGTCCAGGTGCTTTCCCCCGTTCATCCTTCACTTCTTCCATGGTCCAGGGGCTTTCCCAGGCCTTTTCATATAGGTCAGTGTTCAGGTACTTTTGTGTGTGAGTGTGAAAGTGAGAAAAAGCAAAGTGGAGGAAGACATCTCTTGGGTCCTTCAGTTTCTTCTCTGGCAGTGAGCCTTCCCCTCTCAGGGGCGTAAGTACCGCCTCTTACCAAATGACAGGCACTTTGGAACTTCCCACCATGTGTGCAGGGTTTTGCCTGTACCATCTTAAGCAATGCAAGGTCACCGCATCCAACCCTTAAGAAGATCTTGGGCTCTAGACTCCAGGACTCAGATAAACTCTGGCTAGAGAACCACCCATCCCATGCTGTTCTTGATTTTCCACTGAAGCTACCTGAAGCCTCTGTTTCTTCTGGCTGTTATGCTTCTATATACAAGACGATTTTGCCCACTAGGCCCTGGATGACCTCCTAAAGAGTAACCTATATTCTCTTCTCCATCATTCAGGACCCAAGGCCTGTTACTGTCTATCTGCCCAAGGGCCAGACTGTGTGATGGTCAGTGTAGATGCTGAGATGTCTGTCCAGGCCCAGGCCCATCTTTCTTTATTGGCTGTGTCATGTTCAAAAGCCTCAACTTTATGGTCTTGTTTTCCCCCCAACATGTTCATTGCCTGCAAGACTGAATCTAGAGTCTTCCTGTCATCCACAAAGAATCTCTGCAAGCTAGAACTGAAAGGGACAGATTCTGGCTCTGTCACTTGAAGACTGTGTGAGTTTGGAATGATCCCCCCCCTTTTTTGGCCAGATTTCTTAGTTTTAACTTTCTTGAAAATAGATTTTTCTTTTCAGCTAAGCAAGGTACACATGAATTCAGAGACCAAAGCAAAAAGCAACAGGGCCCACACAGGCCTGCACTGGCTCCTCTGTGAATGTATTATGACTCCAAGCTGAGTATTTTTCTGGGACTCTAGTGTGTTAATGAGCGGGTCTCTGATTGTTCTTCTAGAGGAACCTTGTTAACTACTGTGCCTGGATTGTTCCCGGTCCAGTTTCCTTTAGACCAGCTGAACGGTCTAAGATGACCAACGGGGCAATCCTCTGGCCAGTCAGAAAGGACGCCATTTGCGTCTGTGTTTCTAGAAACATCCATAGGTTCATCAAAGACTTTTCACAGCTGCTAAAGTTGCTGATCCATTAAAGCTGTATTTGTCCCACCATCTATTGGATGTGCTTATAGCAGGGCCTAGGACAATGGTTCTCCACCTGAAGACTGCAGTCCCTTTGAGGTTCAGATGGCCCTTTCCCAGGGGTCACCTGAGACCATCAGAAGACACAGATATTTACATTATGAATCATAACTGTAGCAAAATGACAGTTATGAAGGAGAAATGAAAATAACTTTATTGTTTGGGGGTTACAACATGAGAAATTGTTTTAGCGGGTTGTCGCATGAGAAAGGTTGAGAACCACTGGCCGAGTAGCAAAAGACGCAAGGAGGCAGGGGCATTCCTCACACTGACCAATGTCTCAGAGAGTAAGACGCACGATGAAAGTGCTTTTCCCATTAGTGTAAGCTTGTGAATGCTCAACTTTTACAAAACAGCCCTCTTTTTCTTCTCCTCACCCACCTTCTTAATCTCTCTTTCCTTCCTCCCTCCNTTTTTTTTTTTACCAATTCTTTGATTGCTCTGGCAGCTGAAGCCTGGCTGTGGTTTGTAGGTGTGGCTATATCGGTTGACCTGCCCTTTTCCATGTCCTCTTCTTCAATTTCTTGGCTTGGCTCTCGGTAGGATGGGCATTATGATGGCCATGCTGACTCTGGGCTTATGCAGAAGAGAACATAGACAATAGGCTTTGGGTGAGCCTGGTGTCTTATGCAGACTGCTAATGCTCTTGGTGTCATAGAGGACCTGCATATGATTTTATAGACAGTCTGCCCTTGCTTCTGACAATATAGAAGGTTGTTCTGATTTCCCAGTTTTCACTCCTCCTTGTCAGTTTTCATGCTAAGCCCACGCTGCTTTCTGAGCAGATCCGTCTCCCCTGCAATATAAAGGAAAGGTCATGGAAGCCTTTATGTGTGGTAGAGATTCTAACAGTTTTTTTGTTTGTTGTTTGTTTTTTCTTTCACATCTGCTGTCTCATTCATTCTTCACAGCTATCTGATGGGGAAGATGTTCCTAGCTCCGTGCTGCTGGTGGGGAATTTGCAGAGTAAAGATCTCAATTTTACCTAGCCAATATCTTCTTGTTACAGAGAATCTTTCTGCCACTTTCTTGATCTTGTATGGGTACTCATTTCTGGGCTGTTTCTCAGGAATTTTGCCTTGTGGTTTTATCTGCATTGTGTATCATGCCTTCAGTGTGATGATGCCTGCAGCTCATGAGTTCTTTTGTAGCGAGTGCCTAAGAATCTGGACAAATGCTAATTTGTTTATAGTTACTTCCTAAAAGAAAAAAATAGTCCATTTATGCTTTCTCTTCTTTTATCTTTCCAGACCCTTAAGGACTCATTCTCTATGGCATTTTGGGGAACAAATGTAACCAAGAAATCAATATCACTGTTAGATTTGTCCGTGGCAACCGTAATGCTACTGCATTCCCCTGCCCTGTAATGTTGACAGAAATGGCAGAGCCGGGAGTAGGTGAAATACTCAGAAGAGGGGATGGGGACTTTCAAAGGGAGGGGTGGAAATTAAAACCCCATGGAGCCTCACTCAGCAAATGAAAAACTGTCAACTGTGCCCTGTGGCATAATCAGGTCTCCTTTCAGAGAGTGTAATGGCTTGATGTCAGACATGGCAGGGGCATCAGCAGCATGCAGGTATCAGGAGGCCCTTCAGGAAGATTAAATTGGCAGCTGCAGGGACAGCAGGCTGCTCCACAGCCTTACCTTTCTCTTTAAGTACTAGGAGCTCAGCAGCTCCAGGGCCCCAGTGGGGGTGGGAGGGCACAAGGAATTCCCTGACTTCAGTGCATCTGGGCTTCTGTTGCCATCACTGTTACTATTATTGGTTTTACTATTATATCCTGTCACAAGGAAAGAAGGCATCGTGTCTAAGACCAGTGCCTGGGTGCCTGGAAAGCCCTGGAGGGGTGTCTGAATGGTGTTAGCCTTGTCTACAGAACATACTCAGTCGGCTAGTAGTGATTTATTTGTTCAGTACTTTCTATATGGCAAGAGCTGCTCCGGGTGAAAAGCTGGGGGTTCTGCAGGAAACAGAATGTATCAAAGCCCTGCGTTCAGGCAGCTCATGTTGTGCAGGGACCAAGTACGGAACAATGCTCTTGGCTTGGTTTGCACCTCATGCTGCTGCCTAGAATCTCTCCCCCTTTTCCTCGATTTAGTATTTGAGCAGTTCTTCTCCAAGGAAGATTTTGTTCCTTTGAAAGACTTGTCTGGAGATATTTTTGTTGTTGTTGTTACAACTTAGTAGTGTGTGTGTGTGTGTGTGTGTGTGTGCATGTATGTGTGTGTGTGTTTAGTTATCACCAATATTATGGGTTAGTTATCCCTAATGTGAAAATGTGAAACCCAAAATGCTCTAAAATTGGTCACTTTTTAAATGCCAACATGATCTCATCAGTGGAAAGTTCCATGCCATGAAATACTGAACAACTATTAAGATGTTTCATAAGGTTATCTTCAGGCTATGTATGCAAGGTGCATAGGTATGTATGATACATTTTTATAAATATATTTATATATACATATATTTTTACACACACACCCACATATATATATATATGTGTATAACACAAATATATTGCTGCTCAGACTTGTATCCTATCCCCTGAAATATTTCATTAGATGGAAATACTCTCAAAGCTAAAATCAGTCTGGAATCTGAGGCACTTATGCTCCCAGATATCTTGGGTGAGGGCTACTGAGCCTGTAATAAGCAGAAGTCGAAGGACTACCAAACATCTTACCAAGCGCACATGGCAACCAGACAAGAAATGACGAGTCCTGCCGTTCCAATAATGCCGGCAGTGAGAAGCCCTGGTGGCAAGAGACGTCCCAGCATCCTTTGTGGCTAGGTGTGGTTTTCACCTTTGGGGTAAAAATAGGAGTTCTGTGTCCACATCCTACAAGAGGTAGAATAATGAGCAAAGTCCCAGGTTACAATGGGTCTGCCTGGAGCCATAAATCCCCTTGTAGAAGAGAGCTATCTCCCAGCAAAGGTGCATGCCTCGGACTGTTACGTGAATAAAAAATAAAGCACTGTTGTATTTTATACATTAAGGATCCCTCAACTATCACATTTTAATGAATCTCAATTTCTGTCATTACTATGAGTAACTAGTATTTGTTAAGCACATGCTGTGGGCCAGACATGAGTTCTTTAAGAAGGAGAGTGTGTTGAATAGTTTTGTGTCGACTTTACACAAGCAAGAGCTATCTAAGAGGATGGAACCTTAAGTAAGAAAATGCATCCATAAGATCAGTTGTAGTTGGCCTGTAAGGAATTTTCTTAATTAGTGATTGGTGGGGAGGGTCCAGCCCATTTTTGGTGGGCCATCCCTGGGGCAGTGGTCCTGGGTTTTTTAAGAAAACACGCTGAGCAAGCCTTGGGTAACAAGGCAGTAAGCAGCACCCCTCTATGGATCCTGCCTCCAAATTCTGACCCTGTTTGAGTTCATGTCCTGACTTCCTTTGATGGCGAAGTGTAAGCCAAATAAACCCTTTCCTTCCCAACTTCTCAAGTTATGGTGTTTCATTGTAGCACTAGAAACCCTAATTAAGACAAGTTGGTTCCAGTACTGACTGGAGTATTGCTGTGACAGACCTGACCATGTTGTTTTGGGGGGAGAATTGCAGAAGGATTTTGGGCAAAAAAAAGCCATTGAATGTTCAGTGCTTGCTGAGCTATTTTGTAGGCGCTTGGAAGATAAGAATGTTGAGGGCAATGCAGAAGATGGAGGCCTGGCTTGTG
>LOJH01068792.1:0-10056 GCA_001685095.1 Ellobius talpinus
AAAGAAAGAAAGAAAGAAAGAAAGAAAGAAAGAAAGAAAGAAAGAAAGAAAGAAAGAAGAAAGGTCATATAATAAAGACTTCTACAGATTCCAAAACTAAGCACCTCAAACCACCTTCAGCTGACGAATATAAATGATGCAACTTCTGGCAAGAGCACATAGTAGCTAGCGCTTTCTCAGACTAATAGTATCTATGTGGATAATAAGCTTTTTTTCCTAGAGTGAACCTTTTTTGAAAATTAATTGCTGTTAGCTATAAAAGCTGAACATATGGGTACCCTAAAACACTATTTCAGTAGTAAGTATATATCTAACAGACATGTATACATATGTTCGCAAAAGCTCTACTAGAATGTTCATAACAGCACTATTTTGTTCTGGCTCCAAACTGGAAATTACCACAATTATCACCAACCCCAGAAGGTAGAAAGAAACCAGAGCATAATCACACAATGGCATTCTATTGGCCATGAGAATCAGCATCTTCAACTATATGCAAAACTTGGAGGAATCGCACAGAGTTAAATAAAATGAGCCAGACACAAGCAAAGGCCTGCTGTGGGGTCCTATTTATATGAAATGTGAGATCTTTAGAAGCAATCTGTGGTGACAGGAGTCAGAGCAGAGGTGAATCTGGAGAGCAGCAGGCATGAGAGGGCTCCTTTCGGGCCTGGGGAGTTCACAATTGCTTCATCTAGGTGCTGGTTACATGAATGCATATTATTCCCTGTATAGTTATGTGATATTAGTTTAGTTGATTTGTTTGTATTTCAACTCAGCTTTGATTTCAACATTAGGGATTGCTTTCTTCTTTGAAAAATGATTTTTCTAGTTGTTTCCAAAGATTAAATTTTTATTAATTCTCTTCGTAGACTCAGGTAAGGACTTTTTGAATACGACTCTAGTCGCCCAAGACCAACCATCTGTACTGGAAAGGAAATTAAGACATTTCTGTCTGTACAAAGAAAACTGTTAGCTGACTGAAAAGGCAGCCTATAGAATGAGGGAAAATCGATAGCTGTATATGTGACTGAGAATTAGTGCCTAGAGTATACAATGAACTCAAAACGTACACAGCAAGAAAACAAACACACCAATTAAAATGTGGCCTGTGGAACTGAACAGGGTTCTCAGAAGAACTACAAATGACTAAGAAACCTTCTTCAAAGTGCTCACTATCCTTAGCTGTTGGAGAAACTTGAATGAAAGCAAGTCTTCCACGTTGTCTGATGCCGGTCAGGATAGGTAAGATGATAACCACACTAACTGGTTATCCAATACAAATGGTCAACCCTGAAAACATGAATACAGGTAATGCCTTACAGACAAAGCAATCTGTATTTATGTCTTCAGGGATGCATACGTATACAGATATTGAAAAGAAGAGCACATGAATTTGAAGGTGATCAAGGAGAGTATTTGGAGAGGGGAAAAGGAACAGGAAATGATGTAATTATATTATAATCTCAAAAAAGGAAAGACTTTTTAATTGATTTTACTGAGCTATATTTTTCTCCTCTCCCCTCCCTTCCTCTCCCCTCTCCTCCTACCCTCTACCACGGTCCCCATGCTCCCAATTTACTCAGGAGATCTTGTCTTTAAGAAAGAATTTTTTGAAAGTAAAACAAGAGGTGACAATATGGGGACAGGGAACCTTCATGCACTATTTGTGGAACTGCAAACGGTGGTGCCACTATGGAAATCAGTGTGACAGTTCACCAACAAACTAGAATTAGATCAACACATGATTGACACCTCTACTGGGCATTACCTAAAGGACTGTTTACTTCCCACTACAGAGGCCTGTGCTCACCCGTGTTCATTGCTGCTTTGTTTGTAATTGGTGGTTTTTAATGCAGGAATACTTAAAGAGATCAATATGCAGGCATACGAACAAGGATCAACTCAGGAGAACTGAAAGCTCAGTGCGTGTTTGTACATCCATGTCCACAGTACTATTGTTCGCACTACTCAAAGAGTAAACGCCAACGCGGAGGCGTAAAGGGATATGTAGCATTTGAACGTACTGGAATCGTTCTTCAACCTTAAAGCAAAAGAAATTCTGACATAGGCAGCAAGGAGAATGAGCCTTGAGTATTCCGCGGGCTCTCACTCTGTTCATCTTGGTTTCTGTATCCATCATCATTTTACTGCAAAAAGAAGCTTCTCCGATGAGGACTGAGAGATGCGCTAATCTATGGGTATAAAGACAAGAACTTAGGAGGCAGTTTCTGACTGTGTTCATTTAGTAGCGTAATAGCAATAGGTTCTCTACCAGTGCCGGTGACACAGGCAACATTAAGTGTATTCGATGATGGGGGGGTGGTGGGCAGCATAGTAGAAGAAGTAGAGGGAGGGAATGGCGATGGACTTGATCAAAATATAGTATATGCATGTATGAATTCCCAATAAAAAAGAAAATACATGTATTCACTTAAACAAAAAATAATGAGCCTTAAGAACAGGAAAGCAAACCAGACTCAAATGGCAAATGTATGGTTCTGCTTACACAAGGACCCCCAAATAGAAGTAGAATTGTGGTTGCCAGAGGCCAGGGAGAAAGCTTGACAAGCTGTTGTAAGATGAAGTGACTTGGAAATTGCATGAACAATGGTAAGAAGGTACTCACACTAATGAACTGAATGCTTAAAACTGGTTGGAAAGACAAATTGTGTGTTACGTGTCTTTGATTCCAATTTTCTTAAAATAAGATAAAATATCATGGCACAGCCTAGCTGACTGATCTCAAAATAAAGTAAAAAAAATTATAACCTAGTCAGACCTCATTCATAACCCTCCTGCCTCAGACTCCTGAGTTCTGGGATTACAGGTGTATGTCATTGTGTCTCGTCTACAGTTAACACTTTTAAATAAAAGCACGTGGAAAGACAACTTAAAAAAGGAAAGAAGGGAGAAAGGAAGGGAAGGAATGTGTGCTCAGGATTGGCGCTGGGCTGCTCTTCCATGTCATGTCTTCTGCCCTTCCTTTATCCCCAGAATCTCTGCTCTTGACCTCCCATTTCATGCCTGCTTTGCACTGATGAGGAACCAGCTTACAGATCTCTTTTGAGGAAACCATGCAGCAAAAGGCACAGATCCAACAAAGCCTCTACTTCCTTCACTCCAGGTCTGGCAAAGGGATACGCAGGTCACACCCAAGAGGATGCATTTCCATTCCCCCATTTCTGAAATCTGAAGAGGCCCCCAGTCTATTTGATTCATTGCTGCCTGTCCAGTGACTATAGGTACAGTCACACATAACTGGCATCTCCTCTAGTGAGTATATCCCCCCCTTACACAGGGCTCAAACTGAAACTGTGCTTGCCTCTCATAAAGACCCATTCCAGCTTTAAAACTGGGGAAATTGCAGAGCAAATGTTGTCAATCTGTAGTTTCTGTTTGAGCATGGGTCTCTCTGTTGGCCATTTGCCTCATCCTCTCACCAATATCCAATTATAACTCAAAGCCATGCGGACCTCCACGTCTTTGCTGTGCCAGGGGTGGATATTCAGGGACACAGCCAGAACCAGAACCAGGGCTCTGGAGGTAGAAATGCTAACTACTCCTGGTTCTGAAATGAGGATAGGACTTTTTGAATTAGCTCTGGTTGCTTTAATTTAGCCATGCGGTCAGAGCAGCCCTGATGCCAGAACATTTGAATACTAGCCCTAAAATAACTGTGTTTCATCCAAATTAAAGTGACAACCCCCCAAAAAAAGTATTTTAAAACATTCTCCTCCCTCAGTCTAAGACCAAAGTTAATGGAGCCCTTCTCTGTGAAGTGAGATTAGAGTTGGAAAGAAGCCCCAAAATAGGTGAGATACAGGGGTGTGGGAAAGTAAAGACCTCCAGGCTAAGGCCAATCAAAGCAAGATAGAAAAAGGAACAGTGAGGGGAGGACAGGGTCAGAGGGAGACACAAGTTGGGTCAAGAATAGAGGGTGATCATTTTCCTTGGTGGTGTAGTCACTGGCAAGTTGCCAAATCCAGTGACTAGCCTAGCATCTGTGCGCATTCAAGCAATCATCTTTTTCCCTCTTTCTCTGTCTCTGTCTTTCTCTCTTTGTTTCTCTCCCTCCATCACACACACACACACACACACACACACACACACACCAAACACACACTGTGATACACTGGACATCAGTATCCGGCCTTCACATGTAAACACATTTATACATGAACACATCCACGAATATCCATAGTACACAGGCACACACCCATGTTAACACTTACATATACCACATAAAGACACATTAAAATAATAAGTATTAAAGGGAAAAGAAAAATAGGGCAAGGATACGTTGTTGGATAACAGCATGAAACAGTGTTGCATACATTCACGTGTCACCCAGTCCAAACAGCTCTATAGATGTCACCTTGCTTGAGGCCCCATTCAGGAATTAACAGCTATTTCCACAAGCACATCAAGCCTGAAGCTCACCACTCAAGACTTATGTGGGTTCCCCTCTGCATGCTGTGAATACCATTGGTTAATAAAGAAACTGGCTTGGCCTGACAGGCTAGAGTAGAGCTAGGTGGGGAAAACTGAACTGAATGCTGGAAGAAAGGAGGCAGAGTTGGGGAGATGTCGTGGAGATGCTGCTGGAGACCAACACACTGGAACCTTGCCGATAGGCTACAAGCTTCATGGTAAAATATAAAATAATAGAAATGGGTTAAATTAAGATGTAAAAGCTAGNCCCCTCTGCATGCTGTGAATACCATTGGTTAATAAAGAAACTGGCTTGGCCTGACAGGCTAGAGTAGAGCTAGGTGGGGAAAACTGAACTGAATGCTGGAAGAAAGGAGGCAGAGTTGGGGAGATGTCGTGGAGATGCTGCTGGAGACCAACACACTGGAACCTTGCCGATAGGCTACAAGCTTCATGGTAAAATATAAAATAATAGAAATGGGTTAAATTAAGATGTAAAAGCTAGCCAATAAGAACTTAGAACTAATAGGCCAAGCAGTGATTTAATTAATACATTTCTGTGTGGTTATTTCAGGAGTCTGGGCAGCCGGGAAACAAACAATTGGCCTCCTTACAACACAAGACCCTCCATAATCTTAGCAAATCTCTGTCTCCACCTTCCTTTTCCCTTAAATATTTTGTTTTAATCAAATAGAAAATCCCCAATCCCCTGTACATTTTCCCTAGATAGGGGTGATCCCATCCTCTGCTCACTCTGGTCAGCCCAGGCTTACCCCCACTAAAACTGGGGTCACCTTCCAAGGCCTTCCACAAACCTCTATCTTGGAATTGTTTCCATTCCAAATTCCATGGAATTTTCTTTCAGTGTTCACCTTTGCCACCGCTTTCATCACATATGAGTTTATTTTTCAAATACTTGTCTTCCTACCTTTTTACTCTGCACCAGGTTTTCACAAGGACAGGATAACTACATCTCCCTCACGGCAGCAAGGTGATATGAGATGATGAAGGTAATGGTTTGGCCCAAAAAAAAAAACCCTGGCCATTTTCTCCGATCTTACAAGACTTTAAGAATCTGTGAAATCAGTAGTGTCTTAAAGAAAAACACCAAGTGAAGGTTTTGCTCTTCCAACTCTTTGCACTTCCAACTCTCTGCACACCTGCATGCATCCATTGTTCCCTTCATGATACGGTTTGACTGGCATGGCTGTCCCTTAGAGACTGACATGTTACTTCTTGACATTTTTACATTCTTTCCATTTTGCATGACATTAGGGTAATGTTTTTCCTTTCTTCTACTGGTGATCAAAATTAAGACAGTTCATTCTGCATCCATGTTCATCTCATCATTGAAGTAAAACAAAACAAAAAAAGTCTCTAACAAACTCAGAAAGCCTTAAACATCCAAGGTGAACTATCTTCACAAGTTCTTATAAGTCAATTCTCAGTGTTATCTAAGTGGGAAATGCTTGACTGGATTTGTCCCAGCCTTTCTGTTTCTGTCCAAGGGAAAAGTTCTGTTTCTGTCCCACCTGGCTCCATAGATGGGGAAGATGTGTAGTTCCTCACTCTCCATGGGAAGGTCTACAAGGGAAATTATCAAGCACAGGGGAAAGCAGAATCTCCTAACGGCTGGGAATGAGATATCTTTTTCCCACGCATTCCCTCATTGTACTTCAGGCACTGAGTCACCTGTTATCTTGAAAATAATCCTTGGAGGATCAAATCCAAAGAACAAAAGGAGACTGGATGTCCCAGTCCCGGTTTCCTATTAGCAAAGTTTCAGTGTTTACTCAAGACAGGAAATCCCACATCCTGCAACCTCATTCATTCACGATCCATAATAAATGATGTTCTTGGAACCTCATTGGAGAAGCGCAATCATCTACACATTTTGGCAAGGCTGCAGACCTGGGATTCAGTTTGAACAGCTATAACATAAAATAATAAAGCATGAATGCAAACAGCAAGCGTGTGCCCATATCACCGCTCAGAATGTGCCAAAGCTGACCTAATCATTATACATTTTTCATGATTCAATAAGGTTCTTAACTGGCATTTCACGGATACTGTTGGATGAGGGCTTGTGACATCAGGGCTGGCACACAGTGCACATCCTGTGACCCTGGCAGCTCCCCATCTTCCCCATTAGCTCAAACCACACAAAGAGACAATAACAGGACAAATGAGACACCTTCCTTTTTTCCAAGTATATTGGAGTCGGCCCAGGAAAGGACAGGCTTGGGAAGGGTGTGGGGAAGTGTTCCCATCATCTCAGAATTCCTCTAGGGAAATCACACAAACCACAGGCATTTTGTCAGCCATGTGTAGTTTACAGATGCTTTTTCAAATGTGTCCTTTTAGCCCTTATACTACATGCTTAGGAACCTGTGTTATTGTCCCCCTACCTCCATGCACACGTATAGATCCATAGTGGGATGGTTAAGGAGGTCAAGGGAACTGCATAAGGATAAACAGCTGATAAGTGCTAGAGTTGGGGCTGGACCACAATCTCATATGCCTCTCACACCTGCGCTATAGATTGTGTTCCCCTTCACCCTGAAGATCCCCATAACCAGGGCTGTGAAGGCTAGGAACTTGGAAAATATCTCGGTAGAAAATTGATTCGCATACACTGGGTAGAAATAAACTGGAGTAGGAAAAAATAATTGTTTCACCTAGTTTTCACAGAGAAAGGTAACAGGCCAAAAAGAATATTTCATGGTGGTCAGGTTTATGCTGTGATTCCAAAGAGGTGACGTTCTCAAGGAGGGAGGCTTCTACAATTGTGGGGGGGCATAGTGGGGGCATCTGTTACATTGAATGTGATCTTTCTAGCCCTGTTCTCTTTTGTCCTTCCCTGGTAAGGATCTGGGACACTTAAAAGAAAAGGAATCTCAGAACCTAGGTTCACCTCTGCTCATCTTCTCCAGAGCTTTGGAAAATTACACAAGGCCTTCTGTCAGTTTGTCAATGATAAGAAAGGGAGGGCTTGGATTGGCAAGTTCTTAGAAATTCCTAATAAGGACTATTTCTGCTTAAGCCCTTTCGGAAGCTTTTGGTAGCCTCTAGAATCTAGACTAGTTAAGACAACAGGGAACAGGCATTGGGACAGGGCATCAAATATCCATCATCCCAGATTATTCCAGGCTTTCTCTGAGTTCATTTCTTTTTTAATTATTTTATAGTTCTAACTTTTACAATGGATCTAAATACAGGGCTCTTAGAAGCATTTGGTGGGGGCCACTTTGACTCAAGGTGGCTCAGATCAAGTACACCACAACCAAACTAACCAGCAAGAGACACACTGGTGTTATTTTAATGTTCTAGTTAATTGGAAACTAAGTAGGGCCTAGTGAAAATAATTAAATCTTTCTCTGATAATTGAGAATCATGCAGTGCCCTAGAGTGTTCATTCTAAATATCAATTATAAATCCCCTCTGGTAGGAAGACAGAAGACGGAGCTGAACCAGTGGCGACTTCCAGGCAACGGCAGGACATTCATTTTCACTGATGCCAGTCTACCAGCATCCTTCTTTCCCCAGAAACTCACTAGAACAAGGAAAAATCTAACCAGCCAAGGCTTTTGCTCCTGTGAGCAATGATTAATCAAGAATTCTACATAACTTCAGAAATAACAACAGAACTGAGAACATTAACTTGTGATGCCTGCCTGTCAAAGCACCTAGCCACGCAAGTGCTTTTAAGACATACTTTCACCAGCTTGCTTTAATGTTCACTCACACCTTCTATACCCCTGACCCAGATATGTGCTTGCCTTGAGTGTATCACACACAATGAGACAAACAACGCTAAAACTTTGGGTCTGGGGAAATGACTCCATCAGTGAAGAGCCTGCCATACAAACATAAGGACCGGAGTGTGATCTCCAGAACCCACATACAAAAACTAGGTACAGTGGCATGTGCTTGTAATCCCAGCACAGAGAGAGACAGGTGGGTTGTCGGGATGTGTGGCCAGCCAACCTTGCCAAATCAGCAAACTTCAGGTTCAGTGAGAGACCCTACCTCAAAAGGCAAGGTGAAAAACGTTAGGGACCCACAGTTGAGCTCGGACATCCACATACATGTGCACATGGCGTTATGCATGCGTAAACATACAGAAGGGAGGCCACAAAAGTATACACGCAAAGGAATTCTGACGTTCTTGAGTGCTGGCCCAGGTTTTCCTTTTTGACCATCGCATGAAATTTCAAACCCACTCCACTCACTTCTAGGACTTACTCTCATCTATAGATGGTTTCTTAACATCTTAGGAACACCAGTTTCCTTCAAGCTACAGGAGAAGGAAGCAAATGGTTTTCATGGCGGGAAGAAAGGGGCACATGCGGAATACTTACAAAGTCTAGCCCCCAGCCCTGGAAGGCTGTTTGCTGTCTTATGACTTCTATTCACAACGTTTGGGTTCAAACCTCCCAGGGCTGAAGCCCTTCAAGGCTTCTGCAGCCCAGAAAACCTCTGAATCCCACAAAACACAAGCATCTTCCCAAGTAGTTCATAACCTTAGCTGTGTGTTAAGACCCAGGAATTTCCAAACTTTCAGTGAGGATTTCTCTCCGGAACACCGGAACAACGAATTCGCATCTTTGTTTGGGGTTGGCATCACAAACATCAGTATTTTCAGCATTCTCTAGGTAACCCCACAGGGCAAACACTTCTGCAAAACACTGCCCTGGAAAAAGGTTTCTCAATTAGCAGTGAATAGCGTCATCATGGAGAAAGCCGATTCTGAGGCACCAACTCCTAATTGGTTCCAACGCCTGAGAACATAACACGGTTAGCATCCTGGGTCAGTCTGACGCAGAATACAATTTGGAGGCTTACTGAAGGCCACCACTGAGCAGAAGTCCTCTCCCTAACTACCCATTCCTCCCACACAAGTCTCAAGGTTTTTAGCCTCGTTCAATAGCTTCACTCCACATCTTTTATTTACCAGACAGGCCCTTCTCTTCCCCTGTATGTTTCCCATATCCAGCCAACCTGTATCTTTTAACCAGAGCCTTTGATCCCAACAGGTTCAATAATTTAAGCAGAACAATCGTCAGCATTGTCGCGTTTAATATTTAAACACCAGAGCATCACTTAGGGCAGCTTCAAGGTGAGAGCTTGGTGCCTATGCTACTGCTTGATTAGCAAACCAGGCCACTGACCGCCAGAGGGGACTGGGTGTTCACCCACCAACACAGGCCAGTGGGGCAAAGGCGAAGCCCACTGAGTTGCGCACTTCCTACCTGAAGTGTGTGCAACAGCACCTGCAGGCCACTGCCTTCTTGTTCAGCCATCTCTGCTCAGGTCCTGGGGCAACAGTGCCTGAGGCTGGATCCTAGCTAGAGAGGTGATACCTGCCAGGCTGATCTCGCTGCCTGCCTTTCAGGAGACTGCCATGCAGAGGCCTGGGCTCCGCAGGCTTTCAGAGTGTGAAGTTACCACTGTGCAACCTTAGCCTTCAGCACAGGCCTGGATGCCCCCTGACTCCCACTGTGGGGATTAGGTGAGCCCTGGCTCTGGGAAGGGCTGAGCATTTGGATGTAGGAGTGGGGAGGGCACCCTCGTGAGTCACTCACCCACCTCCAGACCCATACAGGAGCCTAGAGGAAAAGC
>LOJH01068794.1:2348-12404 GCA_001685095.1 Ellobius talpinus
GACTTTTGGAAGAGCAGGCAATGCTCTTAACCTCTGAGCCACCTCTCCAGCCCCCATAAGTTCTCATTTTAAACAAGAATAACACCTACCCAATATAGTTATGATGCAGATTTGAGGAAATGAATTAGAGTATTACTGAGATCATGGTAAGCTTCCATAACTGTTGGTCCTAATTGTTAGGATTTAGTATTGGTGTGTGGTACAGTGTGCATGTTCTTTAAGCTCCTAGGACTTTGCTAGCCTTCGAACTGTGTGGAGATAGGCACTGGAGACTGGAGAAGGGACTACTTCCTTTCCTGTATGCATTTTAAAAGTTATTTGGAAGAAATGCAGACAGCTAAACAACAGTGTTAAGTGACTGCTTAGTGAGCAATGTGATCCAGGCAGAACAGATTGAAAACTCTAGTTGTTTTATGAATAGACACGGGGCCAAGTTTGTTTATGTATGCCTGCAGGCCAGAAGAGGGCACCGGATCTCATTATATATGCTTGTGAGCCAACTTGCGGTAGCTGAGAATTGAACTCAGGTCCTCTGGAAGAGCAGCCAGTGCTCTTAATCTCTGAGCCATCTCTCCAGCCCTGTTCTAATCTCTTTAGCAAAATGCCCTTGGCCACTTTGTTTTTGTTCTAGAGATGTCTTTTCACACTTCCCATGTCCAAGAATATGAATTTGTAAAACCTTTCAATTGTGTTTTTCTTTTATCTCACATCTTGTATGTGGTTAAAAGTAGCCACACGCATTCTTCAGTAATTTGCTTGGAAACATCTTTCCTTAAATACCCTAGGCCATAACTCCATACACAACTTCCTTAAAGCCCTTGGACATAGGCAAAATATGCCAAATTCTTGCTACCATGTGACAGGGTTTCATTTACTCCTGTTTCTCATAGTGCCCTTTATTTCCTTTTGAGACATCCTCAGAGTTGCCTTTACTGTTCCCATTTCTAATATCCTATTTCATAACAAATGAAGTAATCTTAGAACATTTACGCTTCCCTGAAGTCTTAGCCACCGTCTGAGTTTCCCCATAGTTGTTCTTCACGTTCCTTCACAGCAGTCTAAATGGTTTCTAGTTGCATCCTTTCCATTCTGCCTGGGAGTTGCTTTGGTGACCAGCTAGGTGGATCTTAGTTTGTCGGTATGAAAAGCATTGCAGTTCTTTAAAACAAGCGACTTTATTATCATCAGTCTAAGAGAATCTGAAATAGTTGAGGTAGTCTAGTTACTGTCAATGCCTTTTCAGTCTGGTTGGTTTGTCCCCACCTGATTCATTGGGAAACTCAAGGTGAAGGAAGCTGCGCATTGGTGTGAAGGCACCTGCAGAAGACTTTTGTCACTGGAACAGGCCATTCGATTTGGGATTTTATATTTCAGACAAGCGTGTGAGCTCTGTGCTAGGGTCACTGCCAACCATGTTTTTCTGTAGGGAAAACATGATTTTGTTATCCTGAGGTAAACATAGTTTCCTGTTTTAATGAATAAGGCGACTTGACAAAGAGAAGCATAGAATCCCCTGTGTCCTGTTGTCTCTGTGTCAGATACTGTCCCAAGCACCCTTTCATTATACCTAGGTGCAATCTCACTCCAGCTCCACAAGTTAGGCTTGTGGGGTTTACCTATATAGGAAACAGACAATTTCTAAACCAAGTAATGAGTGCCTTGCTTCAAAGACAGGCTTCTGCTTGGATACAGTAAGTCTCAGTTGTAACATGGATGCTTTTGCCAACTAAAGAGTTTCTAAAGAGTGTGATACTTTTCAATGTGTGTCTCAGATTCTATCTCCAGTGACAGGTTGACGTAAAACTTAGTTGCATACAATTAAGCATGCTTGCTGTATGCTTGCTGCATGCTTGCTTTTTCAAAGCATCTCATGATGTCTCATGGAACTCTGGTTTGGAGGAGCATCTTAGCAATTTCTGACTGAAAGAATCTGTGTAATTAGCCCGCCTCACTACTGCGCTCACCCCCGCAAGAAACCAGTTGTGGATGAAGTCACACAGTAAACTGGTGACAGGCTGGGTTCTAGCTCCTGACCTAGTGCTTCTTATTTTTGAAGTCTTGCACTTGTCTTTCTTGTTCATATAATTAAGAAACCTGCCAAATGTGCTGTCCAACTGGAATATAGAATAAAATGAACCCATTCATAAATTCCCATAGAAGAAAGCTTTTATTCACTTTTACTTGGAAAAAATAGCCTGTTGGTGTAAGGCTGCTGCAGTAGAGGAAGAGCAAGAGCCAGCCCAAGAGTGACAAGACCTGAGGATCTGGATTTAAGTAGAATAAGCTGGGCATAGATGGTGGCATCTCTGCTCTAGGGCCAGCACTTGGCAGCAGCGGGCATGCAAATGTGTGGGGCTGTCAGTTTGTAGATGCCCTAGTTGAAGCCATACCAAACAGGATTCAGTGGCAGTGATTTAGCTGATGCCGAAGACATGTCATGAACTTGGTGCTAGTCAGGTGCTGTGTCTCCCTTACCAAGGAGATTCAGAAATAGTCCCTGCACGAGAATAGCTGCCGATGCTTTTTCTGTGAGGTGAGCATGTTGGAACCCTGCTTCACCACCCCACTCTAGGTCCTTGAGACTGGGTCTCCCACTGCACCTGGAGCTAGGTTGGAGGACAGCAAGTCCCTCCCCACAGCCGTGGGATCACAGGTGCGTGCAACTATGCCTAGGTTTTTAATGTGGGCTGTGGGGACTTGAATCCAGCACAAGCAAATACTTGTACTCCCTGAACCATCACCTCCTTAGTCCGGTTCTGTGGAGGTGAAGGAGATGGGCCACAGACCTGCTGAGCAGAGTACGCTGAGCTGTGGTGTGGGATGAGGGAGGCTTCCAGGGAATGGAGCATTTTCAAGTAATGCCAGCAACGGGAAGTGAAGTGTTGTCAGAGAATGACAGCAGCCCGCTTTCTCCTGTTCCTCCCTGCCTTTCCCCAGAACACGGTAGTACACGCTCAGGTAAAAACTGGTGCTTATGGGGTAGAAGAAACTGTCCTGCCACTGAAGAGCCAAGTGTTTATAGCCCATGTCTATGGTAGTCTGCTTGGATTCTAAGATAGGGTGAATGCTTCCCAGTGGCCGCTCCCCTTTATTCCTTGCCCTTCCATCCGCAGAAGCAGTTACAATTCTCTGCTGCTCACGTTTTAACCTGAGCAACTGTGTGGCTCTGAGTGAGTGTCAAGACTGAAGAAAGTTTTGCTTGAGACCATGTGAAAATGCCCTTTGACCCCTTTTCCCTTTTAATGCCCCCCCGCAGGCTTATCCTTGTTCCTATGAGTACCCAAGAGAAGCAGTTTACCCTGTATCTCTCATGACGCCTGGATCTCTCATCCGTACACCTTAGTCCTGATCCCCCCCGCTTTTGTGATTCTCAGCAATACCTTGTTTCCTCTTCTTTCATCTGTCAAACTCAATTTGAAGTAACCATACTTGAGAACTGTAAGAACAGGGACGTATCTGTTTTGTTCGGTTACTTTTTCCAGTGTCTGGCAAAGTAGGTGCTCCATAAATATTAGAAGATTCATTAAAGAAACCGTAGAGGCATTCCTAGTCGTACTATGCATTGTTAATGGTTTCTCTTTCCTCTAGCATTTGTGAAAGTACCCCATCCCTCACAGAAGTAAACTTTCTCTATCTCTGTTGTCTATCCAGGGTTGGAAGTACCTGTTCCCGTGGGCAGAATTTCTCTTTTGGTATCAGCAGTACTATGTTCATATAAAGGCCAATTCCTCATAGCCCTGGCTGGTGTTCTTGGGCCCAGGCCTGGCATTCATATACCATAATCTTTCTAGATTGTCCTAGGCCTGACTTCCTTGGTATGCCATGTGATGTCCCAGAAAAAAACACTTGGTGTAGAGTCTAGGGACTGGTTCCATGGCGGAGTGACTCTCCTTGTCCCTCTGGGTCTGCATTGGAACCCTGGGTCCCTAGGTATTCAGTAAGGTGTGTCAGGTGCATTGTAAATTGTTAAGTACAAACCAAATAAAAGGTCTTGGTCTTCACGCTGTGACATGAAGATGGAGGAGAGACCTGGCAGTTCAGAAAGCCTCGTCAGTCTTTCCTTCCCTTGAGAGACTCACAGAGGCACCACGAGGTTGTTTGGACACCCTTTTATTTTTTTTTAAGTTGCATTCTTTAAATTTATCCTGTGTACGTATATAGGTACGTTCGTGCTGCCAGCACTTGTGGAGGTCAGAGGGCAGTTTGTGGAAACTGGTTCTCTCTTGGCATGTGGGTTGCAGGGATTGGGCTCAGGTCATCGGGCTTGGCAGCAAGTGCCCTTACCCACCAAACCAGCTAAATGTATTTGATTTAAAACAAAGCAGTAAGAACAGTAACTCTCTACGAGCGCTGTGCGAAGAAGCCTGAGGTGCAACTAGTCCTCTTCAATCTTTGCAAAGCCCTGGAAGTTCAGTCTTTGAGGTCAGTTTCCCCCCATGGAGTCAGATGGTTTAAGTGACTTCTTCAGAACTGAGCAAGGAGTCTGGCTGAGGAGCCCCTCAGAGCCTTCCATACCAACCCAGGAGAGCGCATCCGTGCTCTATGTGAGTTTTAAGAGGGTCTGTCATCACTTAAGGCTACTCTACCTTTGCACTGGATATGGCCTTGAAACCCCTGTTGTGGAAGGAAGTCTTGATGATCTTGCAACAGTCTTGGTCAGGGTGCTGGGGGAAGGGCAAAGAAATTTCTTGGACTTTTCCCCCTGTACTGTCACCTCTGGGCATTATATTACCCATGTTGGAAAAAGTATGTTGGAAGCCATATTGATTTAGGGTCTCTCTGTCTGTGCAGGTTCTCTCTTGCGCATCCCCACATCCCCCCAGTCTCTCTCTCTGTCCCTGTCTGTATCTCTCTCTGTCTCTGCCTCTCTCTCTCTCTCTCTCTCTCCCCCCCTCTCTCCCCCCTCCATCCCCAAGGTTATATAAGATGCCTCTGAATGATGAGAAGCAGTGTGTGAATGAGCAGAGTGATGTAGAGTCTTCCCTGTTCTCCGAAAGCATGGCTTCGCTCAGTGACTTTGAGTGTTCCAGGCAGAGCTTCACCAGCGATTTCTCCAGCAAATCCAGTTCTCCTGACTGTGAGCATCTGGGAGCGGGGGTGGGGGTGAGGTGGGGGTGCTGGTATTGCATGGTGGCTTTGAGAGCTCCGAAATGTTGTGAGTAGATCACACTCTTCCCTCCTTTCTCGATGCACCAGAACAGTATGTCAGAGGCACTGGAGCAATCCTCGTGGATTCTTAGGGATAAGTTTGTAACCTGCTCATTTTATTCTGAGCCTTGTCTCTAACCTGTTTGGTTTGAGCAGATATCTAAAACCCTCACCCCCAGCCCTGTCTGCTTGTCTCCCAAATGGTGGCAACACCCCTTCTTGAGATTATCTTGTGCAGATTATGAAGTCAAATTAGCCTTTTCTTTTTCACATTGAAGGAAATTTGTCTTTCCGGAAGGGTAGACAGGAAGTGAAATGATCTAAAAAGGGTTTCCCTGCTGATTTCAAACACTGTTGTGCAAATCCCCACACATCAGCCCACAAGGAGAATTTCTACACTGCTGGTTGTGAGACCCAGAAAAACAGCTGTCACTAGGAAGACAGCGCCCCCTTTGTTTTTGTCTGTGGACACAGGACATGTGTCAGCTGGTGCTTTTTTTCCTCCTTCCCCTTACTTTCCACAACATTTCACTCTGTAGTTCAGGCTGGCTTTGAACTTGTGGCAGTTTCCTCCACAGCCTCAAGGGCTACGGTTGTAAGTAAGAACCACTACTTGGCTTTGCCTTTTGTTTTTTTAAATTTTGAATTATCATTTTGTCTAGAAAGCACATAACCTCTTAAACTAGCAAAGCTAAGGTAGGAAAAAACAACCGATGGTCAATAAGATCAGATGTCCACTCCAAAACAACGTTTTGTTTATTTAAATTTTTATGTTTCCCGTTTTAAAACTTGGAAAATCTATAGTATAGAGAAAAGGCATGACAGACAGCTGCCAGCACTTTGCCAGAACCATCATCCTTCACACTGATGTGGACTCACCCTTACCATTGTAACCAGAATACATATGTGCTCATGACAGACTGCTTCCTAAACCCTGTCTTCATGACCACCTACTGTGTCATAAAGTAAATAGGCATTTATACATATATATTGATTTGTCATTGGACAGTCATTTTCCATCTTGTTTTGCTCTTTTATAAATGGGGTTTTATGAGCATCCCGATGCACTGAGACTTCTGAATATTACTGGACCACAGATGTTTTTAAGGGAGCATCTTGAGGTAGAGATTCCACAGCAGCCATGTGCTTCTGCATCTTTTTCTCATCCTTGACACCATGTTCAGAGTCTCTACTTCTGATATCATGGTACCCAGGCATTCTGAAGAAAGATTTTGTCGATTCCTGGGCATCATCCTTCTTTCTCATCTTCCTCTCCCTAAGTACTTTCTCTCCCAGCCTCCTCTAAAACAACAAATGGGAACAAGTATTGCCTGCCCATTTGTGCCTTTTTTTGAGGTTATGGTTTTTAATTAACTGAAGCTGAGATTTTCTGGCTTGATTTTGTAAACTTGAAATATTAGAACAATTTTTTAGTATAATATCTAGAAATAACTAATTCTTTACTGTTTTCCTACTGAGTAGATAATCCACCCTCTCAAATTTATTTTGTTATGCTTTAATTATGTATTGAGTTCCTCCTGTGTTCTTTACTTGCTCAGCAGTAGTGCACACTTCCAGTCCCAGCACTTGGGAGGCAGAGGCAGGTGGATCTCTGAGTTCAAGGCCAGCCTGCTTAATAGAGTGAGTTCCAGGACAGCCACGGCTACACAGAGAAACCCTGTCTTGAAAAAACTAAAAAGAGGTTAAATTGTCTTAACACCTCAAAGAGAGCCTGTTAAGGGGGTAATATATGTATCAGTGAAGTCAAATGAGCTAATGCTGAACTGCCTATACAGATGGAAAGGATACAACCTTATCAATCTGTTGTTTAATACATATAAACACATATGTGAATAAACATGGAAAAGAAACTGATTTAAGTTTTTAAACATTATAATAGGCCTATATTAAGGAGTTTGTCTTAGGAACATTGAAAATTCATTATAAATATGGAAGCTGAAGCAACACAAGGAGTGCTTAAATATTTGAAATCTTCGCCAAGCCCACCTTTCATTAGTGTATGTTCTCCAACTTGTAAAGCCATGGTATTTACAAGAACCAGCCTGCCTTGACACTGGGGGACATTGCATGCCAGCTTCTCTCCTACTGTATTAGCTGACTTCGTTTTTCTCTCAGCAACAAGTCCTCCCAGCGGCGTCATGTTTGACGACGTGATGGCTGCGGCAAAGAGCTTATCAGACATGACTCTTGCTCACGAAATAGCTGTCAATGAGAACTTCCAGTTGAAGCAAAATGCCCTCCCGGAGAACAGGTAACCTGGAAGTCTGTGTGCGTGTGTAAGTGACGCTAAAGATTCTCTGTCTCTGTCTCTCTCTGTGTATGTAAGTGATGCTAAAGATTCTCTGACTCTCCCTCTCTCTTTCTTTCTTCTCTCTGTGTGTGTGTGTGTGTGTGTGTGTATAAGTGACGCTAAAGATTCTCTGTCTCTCTCTGTGTATGTAAGTGATGCTAAAGATTCTCTGACTCTCTCTCCCCCTGTGTGTGTGTGTGTGTGTGTGTGTGTGTGTGTGTGTGTGTGTGTGATTAAATGTCGGGAAGAGTTCTGTGGGCATGCATTGACTTAGGGGATCAAGTGAGGTTGTGCTCTCTTGTGAACTCTTCCTGGGAAGTCTCCTGTTTCAGTAGTTATTCCTGGCTGGTGTTAAATGGGACATCTGAGTAGAAGATGGCAGCCATTCAAAGGCATTGTCTCCTTGGGACCAACCTGTTCTGTCCCTCACCATGAAAGTTCAGCTGTTGAAGAAAGCAATGCTGTTATCTTATCCCTAAAATACAGATCTGTATAGAAGAATATCTGCTAAGTCATGATACGACATTATTGAAAGATATGCTGAGCAAACATTTTAGAGTTTAGGGGAAAACAGTATGAATCTCTAAATGACAAAAATGTATTGTTCATATTGGGTATTTTTAACATTTATTTTTATTTGTGAGTGTGTGTGTGTGTCTGAGCATATGTGTACATGGAAGCCTCAAGAGGATATTTGATTCCTCCAAAATCCCAGGTGTTTGTGGGACAGCTGGCTTGTTAAGAGGGCTCTGAGATCTGACTTCCTGTCCTTATGATTGCACAAGTCTTACTCACTAGGACATTACTCCAGCCCCGTGTTTTTATTTTGTGAAAACAATACCCATGCTTTGAACAAGGAAAATATGCTAAAAGATTAATCATGGGCATAAGGGTAAGATAGGTTCTGGATTTTTTAAAATTTTCTAGGAAATCTATAGTGAACATACATCTTTCAATACTCATTTTAAATAGTCCATTTTTTGCTCTAGCCTTCCTGGTCAAGTGAAGCGTGTTGTTCACCAGGCCTTCTGGGATGTTGTGAAAGCAGATCTCAGTGCTGAGCCTCCCCAGTATGAATATGCCATCAGACTGTTTGAAGAAATCAGAGAGGCAAGTTGATGTGGTCCCATTAATGCCTTAACCCACTGGGGTCAGTGTGATGGATACCGTGGATGAACAGCTTGTAAACAGTAGAGATTCTTCACAGGCTTAGAGACTGGGAAGTCTGAGGCCAAGGCACCAGATTTGCTGCCTGGTGAAGGCCTATTTTGTAGGAGAATCCTTCTTTCTTTATCCTTGCATGGCAGAAGGGGACAAAGGAGTCCTCTGGGTTCCCTTCCATGAAGGCATCAATCCCATTTGTGAGGACTGCACACCTAATTACCTGTCAGGATTGGGTTTCAGTGTATGAATAGGGATGGGGGTGCAAATACACTGTAGCAGCTGGTTTTCTCTCCTCAAGACTGCTTGGGATCTTTGTATCATCCCTCACTTTGAAAGACTAAGTGCTGTCGGGGACCAGTCGATTCTTTCATGAACTTTTTATAGTTGGGTGGAATCCAGGGAAATAGTTGCAGACAGCTCAGGACAGAGCTTTGAACACAAAACAAGACCTTGGAGTTAGATGTGGGTTAGTAGTGGGCTCACCCTCTAAAATGTCAGCCTCTTGAGTGTTTGCGGTATAGTTCCAGGAATGATGATGGCAGTGCTTCCCTGTGGCATGCACAAGACGCTTACTCTTTGCCGGGCACTGCAGTATTATTTTATGTACACAGTTTTCTCGCCCACTCAGGCCCACACAGCTTTGAGGGCAGAGGGACCTGAATCAAGACTGTCAGGCTCAGAGCTTTTGCTCCCCAGCCATCACAGTGCATGGGAGCATGGAGCCCACCACGCCATGAGTACTCAGTTAACCATTTGTGTGCAAAGAATTCTTCATGGATGTCACAGGGGTTTTTCATCTACTCTTGAGTGTTTTTGGAGCCATGATATGCAACCTGTTCTTCCTTCCCCTCGCTGGAGGCTTTTTGAAGTGTTCAGGTTCTGCTTCTTGTCAGCCGTTTTCATCCTGAAGTGTCAGTCATTCACCACAGTGGTGGCTTATGATTCAGCAGATTGAGCTTTCTTCTCAAGGTAGAGACACTGACTGTCCCTGATAAACTTCCTAGGCACCATCTGGAGGGACATTGTGGTGTGAACGGGAGGATTCACACAATCGTCTCTAACAGTGCTGCTGACCCTTCTCTCCTGTGCAGATTCTCCTCTCTTTTCTTGCTCCTGGTGCAAACAGCCTTCACAATCAGATTTGCGAAGTGCTGGACATTGACCTCATTAGACAGCAGGCTGAGCACAATGCTGTTGACATTCAAGGTTTGGCCAACTATGTCATCAACACAATGGGAAAGATGTGTGCTCCTGTGAGAGATGAAGATATCAGAGAGCTGAAGGCTACTACCAACATCGTGGAGATGCTGAGGTTGGCCCTTTTGCTGTACACATTTTCCTACAGTCTCTTCACTTTCATTCAGGAGAGACCCGGGAGCATGGACAGCATAGATCACTGGCCTTCCAGGGAGCTTGTGACACTGGGGAGGGTG
>LOJH01068797.1:0-10055 GCA_001685095.1 Ellobius talpinus
ATCTATCTATCTATCTATCTATCTATCTATATCTATCTATCTATTCCTTTCTTCTTACTCCATGGCTTGCTGTATACCTGGGTGGCTGGCCCCTGATCTTCTCCTCTCCTCCTTTTCTGTCTCTTTGATCTTCCCTTCCCAGATTTCTCCTCCTGTTTATTCTCCCTACCTGACGGTGCCACCTATCCTTTCCTGCCTAACTATTGGCTATTCAACTCTTCATTAGACCAATCAGGTGTTTTAGACAGACAAAGTAACGCAGCTTCACAGAGTTAAACAATACAACATAAAAGAATGCAGCACATCTTTGCATCATTAAACAAACGTTCCACACCATAAACAAATGTAACACATCTTAAAATAATATTCCACAACATCCTCCTTCTCTTTCCGCTCCTTCCTCCCTCTCTGCCTCCCTCCTCCTTCATTCCCTATTTTTCTTCTTCCCTATTCCCCTCTTCCCTTCTATCCCTCTTTTCTTTCCTCGTTTGTTCTACCCTCTTTCCCTTTTTCCTCTCTCCCACCTTCCCTGCCCCTTCCTCCATCCCTTCTGCCTTTCCTTCCCTATATCTTGTTTCCTTCTTTCCTTCTCTCCACTTCTCATCTCTCCCTTCGTCTCTTCCCTTACTTCCCTTCCCTTTCTGCTCTCTCTCCCTCCCTGCCCCTTCCCCTTCCTTCCTTTAAGGTCATCAAATGTATGAAAAGAGAGTTACTGATTCTCATGTCAATGCAGCGAGGACGATGGGGCATGGCTGGTGCCGGCTGATGAGCTAAGAACTCGGTAGAACATGTGCATCCTAAGAGTTTTGATTGGGAGAGGTTAAGAGTAACCCTGATGTCACAAACAGTAGCTTCTGACAAGTGTGATTCACACGCTATTCAAGGCGCCTCCTTATATGTGCACAGAGATTTCCCCTTTCTCCTACCCAGGACAGTCGGTATTGCTGGTCAGTGCTTCTACCTCCACCTCATTTTGCTCATATTGTCCTCCACTTTCCAGAGGATCCGTTAGATTCTGCCATCCTATCCAACAACTCCACCATCTCAGTTGCTTTACCCGAAGGACACTGAGTTCTTGGTCATCATTTGAAGCCCAGATGGAAAGCTCCCTTTCTGGTCAGTGAATTACCCCAATCCCAGACTGTTCATGTTCGGTCTCACAGGGAAAAGGAGACATTCACAAATCACACATGGCACTCCATTTCTCTATGAAGAACTCACGTTTCATCGCATAGAAGAGGCAGGTACCCCGGTCTTACGACCAGAGAACCAGGAGATGTGTTCCTTCTAGGTGCCAGGAAAAAAATGGAGAAGGGAGTCCAGGTGAGAGCCCCATCTGCTATACACTCCCCCCATGAATGTCTTTCTATTCTTACAGCAGTCCATAACTCTGTCTTGGGCACTCTTAGTGTTGTTCTTCAGTACAAAGAATTGAGAGTATCCCATGCCCAAAGAGCATGCCTGGGAAGGCCCCAATCTGGGAAGAAGGATGCTCACATCCACTGGGAAGGCCCCAATCTGGGAAGAAGGATGCTCACATCCACTGGGAAGGCCCCAATCTGGGAAGAAGGATGCTCACATCCATGGTTTTTACAGAGGTGGCTTATCACTCTTGGTAAAGGCCAGCTCCTCAGAGGGATCTCCCCAGTTAGAACCAGTCATATTACCCTTTAATTTGAAGCAGAGCGTTTGCTACTATCCAACAGTATTTTATCTTAAGGTTCATCTTTTATCTTTTCTTCCTCCATGGAACAAAAATGATGAAATCAAAACTTTATCATTATGTTTTGTTTCTTTTTTTTCCTGGTACTCCAGCACTAAGCATGATTCTGGACAGAATGCACAGTCAATTAATTTTAATGAACAAACCAGAAGATATGCAAATTCATGTCATTTTATGCAGAATTGTGCATGGGAGAACAGAAACATCTGACCTTTTATTCAACATTTGAGCCCCAGCCCCAGTACTGTTTATGGCTTATGACCATCCAGAACACACTTGGAAACCTCTGTGGGGTGGGATGCTCCCTACACCACACCATTCCTTCAGGAGTCCATAGCTAAATGTGTGCCTTGCTACAGCCATCTGCTACAATTTCATCAGTGTAACAACGTGAGTTATGGTTTACTATTATTACCACTTGGAGAATAAAGAGCTGATGACTCAGGCAGGTTTGTCCCTGGTCACATTGTGAGTGACTCAAATCACAGTACCATGCTTTAAACTGAAGCAATTTAACAGATCCAAAAGAAAGCCCAATCTTTTCCTAGCTTTGGATCCCAGGACTTTCCTTCCTTTGTGTCATGAGACGGAGCCTCCTCTAATCATATTCCCCTGTAGGTGAGAGCCTCTTCTTCTGTGTATGACTCCTAAAAATAAAATTCTATATGATGACAATATCTCCAGACTGTTCTCTTATAGAAAATACCTTTCTGATGTAGAGAGGGTTGGTCACAGTTTCTTTAAGTATGATACCGGATTGTGTATAAAGTCTTCCTCTACATGAGCTGCCCAGTGTGGCAGATGAGAATACTGTAGTGTTACTGACTGGTACATGCTAGGCTCCACCTTTGCAGCCTGTTTGAACTAGCTCATTTAGCAGCTGAGTATTCCTAACGAGTCCTGTTGAGCTTCATCTAAAAACCCAGACTTGATTAAAAAGCAATCTGTTCTCTCATCCTGGGCTGTTTTGCTTAAAAGATCTTATGCACTCATTGCTATTAATTACAAAAGATGAGACTGCAAAGTAGGCTTCATGGCTCAAAGCACTTTCTGCTTTGCATAAGACCAAGGCTCAGTACACAGTACTCCCATATTGTCTCACTGTTAACATCAGTTCTAGGAGATATGATGCCCTCTTGTGGCTTTTGTGGGTCATGCATGCATGTGATGCTCCGACACACATGTAGACAAATACCCACACACATGAAAAATATTAAAATGAAATTTTAGCACACAGGAAGAAAGAACAAAGGCAGGAACAGAAGTTTTCCTAGCTGACTCTCAGGGAATACGGGCCCCTTATGGTAAAAAGATCCAATCCCAGTAGGAATAAAAAGCATGTGAAATAAACAGCAGTCTCCTTGATGTAGCAAGAGAAAGGGACATTACCCCTTTTCTTGTATTTGCTAGTATTAGTGACTAGGGGAAGAAAGAAGTGACTACTTCCATATACTACTGACAACAAAACCGGTTCAGTCCTGATTGTGTAATGGGCACCGTCCTTTGAAAGGCCGTAATGTATATGTTCCCATTCAGCCTGCAATTCCACTTCTGGGACAGCAGACTAAGAAATCACAGGACAGCAGTGGACTTGTTTCCAGGATGCATGTCCAGGCTGGGGTGTTTATAACCAACAGTGATAATTTAAATACACAACACAGTGGTATAGCTCAATATGCAATCCACTTACAGAATGCTCAGTGAAGCCATTGTAATTTGTTTACTTCCTCTGCCTTTTTTGTGCCTTCTGAATTCCCATAATATTTTTATATAGCAAGAAACAGTAGATTCCATTTTTATTTTCTGTGAGTTCTTTGAGAAGTTCATAAACTGCATTTTGTTCATATCCACCCAACTCCTCCCAAATCCACCCCTTTCCCTACTTACTCAGCTTTGTATCATATGTATTTTTAACCTATTGGCTCTAGCTTGTGCTTCCTGTACCACACTCTTGAATGTGAGGCCATCTATGGGAACATGATCAGTCTACTGAGGTCTGAGCCAAGGGAACTGGCTGTCTCTCAGCAACAGCTATTATTGCTAGTATTCTTCGGTGGCATCCTGTTTTTAAATGAATGTGATCAAAGTATGCACTAGAAGATTTTGCTTCAAGGGGAAAGCACAATGTATTCTTTCCATTGTAAAAAGATAATTTAAATGTATTATCTTGTTCGGAAGACAGAGGGCTGCATTTTACAGTCTTTCCCAGTGTCTTGTTGACCTCTTGACTTCTCAAGATGCATACACAACTGGATTTAAGGTCTGGAGTGAGTTCGTCTGGGTCAAGATTGTGCACTGACACCGTCATGTTTGCAGCTGTGTTTTCTTCTATGCCATGTTTTTAGCATGGGGGGTAATCAGGAAATAGACAATTCAATCCCAGTTAGCCCCTGTAAACCCCTGGCACCTTTCCTTTCCCCGGCCTCTGCTATAACTTTCTTAATGGGCCATGCCACCATCACTGTTGTAGATTCTGTCGGTTCACTATCCTAAGTTCACTCTCCTAAGTTCTTCATTGGTTGCTTTCATTGGAATACAAACACCTGGTAATAACATGCATGTTTTTTCCTTCTTCATCTCTGACCACCCAACCTCTGCATACCATAGAATAAGTGCTCAAGAAAGACAGGTGGCATATGGGAGTTAAGGACTGAACGGTGGGCTGAAGCCAAGGCAGAAAGCAGGCTGAAGGCAACACTGGGGACTTTGCCCAGTTAATGGCTTCAGGAGAGGAATACTTGAGTCCTCAGTGTCCAGTTCAGAGGCAACAGAGCAGGGGATAATAGAAAGAGAATACAAGGGGGGATGTAGGCTGAGTAGCTGGGGCAGCATTGCTGCTCCAGAAAACCCCTTTGGAGACTGACTACGAACAAAATGGAACTCAGATGCCCAGATTACAGCACCCACATCTCTAAGAGAGGCTAGGAATGGACTCTTCCTAACTCTCCTCGGGGCCTTGAGCTCCTCTTAGGAGTTAAGCTGGGCAGCGTGGTGGACAGACCCTGGAAATGCACTAAGACTATGTCTCCATCCCCAAAAGAAAAGGAAGACTGATTGTGTTTTCAGGAGGCAGAGTTCGCAAAACACACTTCTTTTATGTTGCTTCAAATCTGTCACTGTTATTTCAAATGTCAAAAGGGGTAATAATATTGATGGAGATAGTGAAAGCTCGGAGCACTAAGTAAGTTTATGTAAATTAAGATAGGTTTGTACTCACAAGTGTCCCTTACTTTAATCAAAGGGCTTACCTTGACAAAGGAACAATAAATGGAACACTAATTAAGAAAATTTCCAATTACTTTCTCCTTGTGGAGGATGCAAACAACCGAAGGGTTCTAGCCCCCCCCCCACAAGATCAATTGTATTCCAAACAAGGCTGATTACTCCAGAGATATCAGCTCAGCTTCCTGTTTGGCAATTGAAAGCATTCCTGACTTTCTCCCGGTGGCTGTGTTTGTGTTCTTTCCTCCCTCTTTTTCTGTGATTATCAGTCGTGTGGGAAATAAACCATTCCAGTCATCAAATAGCTCAGTCCCTATCTGCTTTAGGACTATCGACGAGATTAATGGACTTTTTTATTCGTGGGTATAGAACCTATCTTATTGGGGAGAGCATTAGTCCTGCATTTTAGTAGGATGGCTACTGGGGGTTTTCCCTTCAGTTAGTCTTCTAACAAAGCACAGGAAAACTGTAGCGAATACAAAGAAACTCACAACTATTCCAAAGTGTGTTCAGCTTGTGTACATATATCACATGGATGCAGGCACACATTATTTATACCAGTGCAGGTCATTTGTACGTGCTTTGCACTAACTGAAAAATAACGAAGTGAGATAAGGTCGAATTTGAATAGCAGTGACTTTCTCGCCTGTGCTGACTAGTTTATGTCAACTTCGCACAAGTCAGAGTCACTGGAGAGGAGGAAACCTCAACTGAGAAAATGCCTCTAACATCTGGGGCTGTAGTCGATCCTGTAGGGATCCTGAATAAGTGATGGACGTGAGATGGACCAGGTCATGGTGGGTGCTACCCTGCCTAGGATGGGGGTCCTGGTTCTATAAAAAAGAGAAAGCCATGAGGAATAAGATGGTAAGTGGCACCCCTCTATGGTCTCTGACGCAGGTCCTGCCTCCTTCGATGATAAACTGTGATGTGGAAGTTTAAGCCAAATAAACTCATTCCTCCCTAAATTTCTTTGGCCATGGTGTTCCATTAGTAGCAGCTGGTTGTGACTAAGCCACCATCTTGTCATCCCAAGGTGAGCAGGAAAGGGATGGATTAGGGCTCTTGTTTGATTTTTCCCACACTGGTCTCATTCTTGTGGTGTGCATACGATGGTCTTAAAGTCTTAAATGTAGCTAAACCTAGGTTGTTTCTTCTAAATTCTTTTGTTTATTTTATGTGTGTGTGTGTGTGCGCGCGCGTGTGTGTGTATGTGTGTGTGTGTGTCAGGGGTGGCATGAGGTGTGCACATGACACAGTGATTAATATGGAAGGCAGGGGGATCTCTCATTTCACCATGTGGGGCCTAAGGGGTCAAGCTCAGGTCATAAGGCTTGGTGGCAAGCACCTTTACCTGCTGACCTGTCTCACTGGGCCTTAGAGACTAATGGAGTCTAATGTTTAAGAGTAAGTTGTTTGATTCCTTCTCTAAATACAAGTTGGCTATTTCACATGGTGTCCCCTACTGAAGGGCATTGCCAATTGAATTTTGATTGTATCTGATGCTTCCTCATGGGGTAAATAGAACTTAGGTCTCCCCTTCCCCCAACAAACATACACACACACATGCATACACACATGCATGCACACACATGATCAACATCAATTGTGCTTTTCAGTACCAATTTCCAAGGGAAAACCATTTTTCTTCTTTTAAAATAATATCCAAAGGTGTATTGCTTATTGTAAGCACAACTGGGAAGCTGGAGGAAACCTCCACCTTAAGATGCTATAAATATGTAGAAAGGAGTTGAGTAGATACCAGCGAGAAAAGATAATGAATGGAAAAGGAATAAAGAGCCTTTACTTATTGTCACTAAGCTTTGTCATTCCCAACTCCAGTCATTTGCCAAGATCCAGAATATGACGGTGCCATAAGCCAGTTTTACTTCCCAAACTGAAGTCATGCCGGGTTGCAGGTACCTTAGACTTATTTATCGGGAGACAAGGAAGCAAAGAACCCCCACTCCAAAAAATGAAACAAAACCAAAACCAACCAACCAACCAACCAACCAACCAACCAACCAGCCAACCAAACAAACAAACCCTTTGCAGCTTCTGAGAGAGGGCTTTGAGAACTAGCCTCTCTAAGCCATCACTGAGAGGCAGTTCTCTGACCTCATGGTGATTATTATTCAGAAAAGACTCCTGAGGGGAATCGTTACTTTTCCAGAGGACCTGGGTTTGGTTCCGACCCCTACACTGTGGCTCATAACCTCTGTAACTCCAGTTCACAGAGGATCTGATGCTCTCGTCTGACCTCTGGGGGCCCTGCAGAATTGCGGCGTGCAGTCATACATGAAGGCAAACACGCATGCAACTAAAGTGAAGACAAATAATCTTTCAAGAAACCCTGTTTGGCTTCTGAGCAGAACTCTGTGCTTTTCCAATTATGGTCATTAATCAAAAATGCGCCATAGACACATCTTGACCTTTTCTATCAAGAAAAGAAACTTTTATTAGACTTTTAGGGCATTAGGGCTCTAATATAACTCAAGAGCAAAGCCATCTTTTAAGTAAGTACTCAATTTGTTAATAGAAAACAAGAGACTGGGACAAAATTATTTTAGATTATTCCAATTTGCCTGCTAAATGCCTTGGTAAACGAGATGTAATTCTGACAAAAGGCTCTGGTTACTCAGACTCACTCCAAGGCCACTCTGCCTCCCAACTGTTGAGAGCACAGCAGAAGAGAGCAGTTTGCTGTGATATGCTAGTGGCCACCTCCTTCTGTGGCAGAGCAGGTACTGGCCACACGGTAGGAGTGTCAAATCAGCCTTAGCCTTGATTCTCACTGGCAGAAGGAAGTCAACATGGCTTCTTTCCAGGTTGATTTTCTGAATCGAGAACTTTCAGTTGTTTCCTTGTTTCTGACACTAATCTTTCTCACAGATTTCCCTTTCAAGTCAGCTGAGCTTGCTGACTAAAGGCTGCAGGGGTTTCATCTCCTGGGAAGTTTCTGCTGTGTATTCCTGATTCCTTCAGTTAGGGACTGACCTTCAAGGGAAACAGGATGTGTTTAAAGGAGAGCAGGAATCCTTCATCACAGTGCTTTGGAGCTCTGAAATGATCAAAGCAAGCACATTGCTGGAAACATATTCATAAACTGGGCAGTGGTAGCTGGTTTTAAGGATTTTAACTTGATGGGAAGGTGATTTGGCCATGGTATCTGTCACTCCCCTGATTTTGTCAGGTTGATTTGTGTGGGGCCCAGACCAACCCAAGGCTTACTCAGAAGCCCTGATCAAAGGATGTACAAGAGGGACTTAAGCTCTGAGTTCTTACCCAGGAATGAACTTGGCAAGGCCCATTTAGGGCTGGAGCCAGTTTCTCCTCGAAGGAGTCAAGGTTGCAGTTTCTAGGAACACGACTCTTCTCCCTGGGCTTTGGGTATCAGTCCTTAGGCGGCTGTGTCTGAAGCATCCTGTGCTTTCTGTGCCAACATTACCTGACTTAGCTCTCTGCTAACTTTGGCCATTCCCCTTGCCCTGTAAATACATAGTACATAAGATGGTGTAATTCTTAATAAACTTGCTTGGCATAAAGTAAAGTTTGTGAAAGACCTGTCAACCCCTGATTTCTATCTTCTTTATCTTCTTTCTTCTCTGTCTTTCTCATCCCCTGGCTCATCCCCATCAAGATCCTGCCACTGAAAAATGACCTGCTGGTCCAGGTCCGATTTTGCTGGTCTGGCTAGCTAGGTAGGGAACCCTTCTCCCTTATGGCTCTATGTGCATTCCTCCTTAAGCTGCATGGTCAGTTGAAGAAGGTGTCCTTCCCCGATAAAGATGGACCAGTCCTTGGCCAAAGGTGTATAATAGCTGTGCTCCCAACAAGAATCTCCAAACAAACTCTCGGAAGATTTTAATTTACTTTTTAAGAATATAAGGCAGTTCATAGATACTACCAATTATGTTTCCTTCTGTGGTACTGAGGATCTGATGCATCTATAGTTTCATGAGCATCCTGCATCCATAGTCTCATGTACATGCTACATCCATAGTCTCCTGTGTATGCTGCTCCATAGCCTCCTATGTCTACTGTATTCATGGCCTCTTGTTTGTGCTGTATCCAGAGCCTCCTATGTGTGCTGTAAAAATGATCTACCACTAGCTCTTAACCCTGTTTTGCTTTTTTTTTTAAAATTTGAGAAAGGTTCTCATTGAATTTCCCAAGTTGGTCTTGATCGTACTTTGAAACATTGACTTGGTTTGAATTTGTGATCCACCTGCCTTGGCCTCCAGAATAGCTGGAATTGCAGGTTGGTGCCACCACAATCAGGGCGCTCATGGAATTTACAAGAAGTCTATGAAAACTAAGCCATGGGCTGCAAAGATATCAGTCAATCTGATGCTCAAAGAAGAACTTTGGAGATAGAGAAATAAACGCTCACAACTGTTCAAGTGCTGTGGGTAAGACCATGGTCACAGGATTCAGTGGTATGAGTTTAGGAAAAATTCAATGAATTCTGGGCAAAAAAGAATAGGGCTAGATGGTATAACAGCCCTGCCCATGTTACCCAGCTAGGTGTCATGGAGGCTTTGCAAGACTGAGCTAGGATGGAGAGGTATTTGACTGATGGTGTCTCTGCCCTGATTAAATGGACCCACTTGATGGTGAGTGTGGACCCAGGCTTGTCATTACCATCATCCCTGTGGGTAGATATTGTCCTACTGGAAACAGTGAATGGAATCACATTAAGGTGGCAGGATTGAGGCAGGATGGTCCAGGTGAAGACTGAATACACACTTTCAAGCCCAGAGACAGCCCAAGTCAGCCACATGCTCCTAGTTGGGCCTAGAGGTGCAAACCTGCACGTATGAGCTGTGAATGGGCCCAGTAGAGACAGAAATGGAAATCTTTTGAAGATAGACTGCATGATCCTCCCATTCGCAGGAAGAAACAGAAGCCTGATTCAGACCTGGGTCCATTCATTGCATGAAACTAACATGGCAAGACCCATAATGAGCCTTAGAGAGCTAGGGAAAGAGAGAGAATGGAAAGATCAAGAGACAAGAGGCAGCAGTAGCCACACACCAATGATCAAGTGTTCAGATTCACCCAGGTATATTATGCCAGAGAGAGAATGATAGATAGATAGATAGATAGA
>LOJH01068799.1:0-10055 GCA_001685095.1 Ellobius talpinus
GTTGTTCATGCTGGTTGTAATTCTAATTTTTATGCATGTTTTGCCTCTTCTTTTCCCTGGACAATACTTGATCTTTGTCTTTATTGTATATAGTTTTATATTAGACTTAGAACTCTCTTATTTAGACAAGAGGGGGAGGTGCTGTGGGAATTCCATCAGCCAATAGCATTAAGATACTGGCCCACATTGGGCATTGTCTTATGTACATTGCAGATGAAAAGCGTGCATGAGCCTCTTGGCTACTGGATTCAGTTCTACTTCCCAGCGCTTGCAGAGAACTATGGATTGCTACTCTTTCTGTGAGTTTATCCCCGAATAAATAGACCTTTGTTATAGTCTATTCTAGGCTATTGTAGAACTCTTTTGTACACCAACAGAAGCAGGAGAACTTCTTGGGAGATGCAAGGAGGTGAGCTGCCTGCTGTTCAGCCTCTCTGGTGAGCAGGGTACTCAACCTTTGAATCTTGAGTTCTTTAGAGGGACAGAGATTTAAACAAGTTCCTGTTGTAGCTTTGAAGAGTCAGTGCCTGCAGGAGCAGAATTTCCACAGGCCACGGTTCTTGCAGCCTAACTGCTGCTGGTAGCAGAGGAGTCGCAGTTGCTGACTCGAATAGCCATAACTTAAAAGGCAGCAACAATTAAAAATGAAAACAACAGGTGAATATCTTTCAATGTGCTTGTTCTCTCTCTCTCTCTCTCTCTGTGTGTGTTTAGACAAAGTATGTTAAAATATTTACCCAATTTTATTATTGGTTTATTTACTTTATTATTATTGGATTCTTAAAGTCTTAATTTCTGATACAAGTGCCTTATTAATATTCTTTCCCAGAGTGTGTGGTTCACTTTATAACAAAACTTTACAATATTTCTTCTCAGACCTCTTTGATGCCTTGTTCTGACCATGTTCCTTTGAAGCCCTGAACATCTAGTCAAACAATTGGCCAGAGCCAGAGGGTTCTTATATAGTTCTTATATAGTCTGTTCTCTTCCCAAGCGAAGAGAGCAATCAGTTCACTGCTTCAAGGCTACATTTCCCTTGCATCTTTCTGCAGTGTCCCATAGAGAAACTGCAGTGCTGCCCTTGTCCATTTCTGCATGATGCTTGTGCATTACCATCTGTGAACCAAACATGAGTTGTCTCTTCTTCCATTTCACCATCCGATTGTAGGGGATCCCATATGATGTCATAGGTGCAGACTGGGGAAAGTTGAGAAGGGGTTGTAACAGGAGAGTGGCTAGAAACATATCGACAGGTGCTTCACATATTTGGGCCCATTCCTGTATATATGTCCATCTGATGTCCATTCCTGTATATATGTCCATCTGATGTCCATTCCTGTATATATGTCCATCTGATGTCCAAGTGCTCTTGCCTATGTTGTACTCACCCAGCTTGCTGGGGCAGCCCAGGTTTTAGGTAGAACAAAGTTTATTAAGTCACACTATCAACCCAAAGGCTGTTTCTCAAAAGGAAAGTAGTTGTCTGTTTGTGATGTTAACAGTTTGCTCTACAGTCCAAAGGTCTACTCTGTAATGTACCCATAAGGGCCATCCAGAGTTTCCAGAGAACACTTCTGTTTGGCTGACTCTTTAACAACCATTAGAGCTAATGGATGATTTGACCCAAGAGTTTCAGCAGCTTGGGCATCATCCTGGATAGCTGGTGAGCCTTCTCTTCTAAGCATCCCTCAAAATTAAGAGCTGCTCAGATGACTCTATAAAAAGACTTAGGTGACATCTTAGATGAATAACATGTTTCTTTTTTAGTCCAAAGTAGGCCACTATGCATTGTGCCCATGATATCTAGGGATATGTCGACACATGCCACAATATCAAATCTGTGGAAGACTCCTCAAATTTTGTCATTGTTTTTTATCCTACCACCTGGCACGCAGTTTACACTAGTCACCACTTGTAGCCTACTAGGTTCAGTCAACATAATGTCACCAATGCCTTTGATGAGATGGACCTGTGGATATTTTGCAAACATATCTAGTGATGGGAATCCCTGTGGACCTAAGGCATGAGAGGTAATTTAGTCCTGAAATGAGACTGGTGCTATTGTATTACCACGAGAGAGCAATTGAGTCCTGCTGGGCTTTAGTAACAGCTACAGGGACAAAAGCATTTTCTACCTCAATAGCTGCATGCCAGGTGGAAGCGTATATGTCAGTTTGTTCCAGCAATGAAATCACATCTGGAACAGCAGGTGCAATGGAATCACCACCTGTTTAAGATTTTATGATACCCCATTGCGTTTTCAAAACCCATCTGTTTCCAACTTTTCAACATAGGAGTTGAATGGCAATGTGGTGGACCTCAGCAGCCTTCCAACTTTCAAGACCTTGAAGTGGCACCAATCCCTGAAGTCCCTCCACAGACTCAAACTTGCTTTGGCTTCCTACTTTCCTGACATCATCACTGCTAGGGATTTCATTTGGCCTTTCCTTCTGTAACAGCCCTCACTCCACTGGTGAAGCAGTGTGGGATTCTGCCAGAGGCTGAGAGTGTCTACTTTAATAATCCTGCATTCCAGAACTAGGAGGAAAAAAATAACACAGCAAGATACACCAGATCTAAACCTTCAGGTCTATATGTCTCTACTATGTCTGGCAGGACAAATGACAATTGTGATGTCCTGGATGAATTTCAGGTCATATCAAGTTATCGATGGTCCTTAGGCATGCTGGGGTACTTCCATTCCACCAGTGCATAGTCACTTGGGTAAAAGTAGCTCAAGGCTGGGAATTGATTTGGGGCAATGACTCTTCTGTTTCAGTGATGGAAGTCAGTGGTCATCCTGCTTGACTAAGAACATACCACTTTAATTGATTGCACATCTATTTCTGTTTAAAGCCCAACAGCAGGATTTCCTCAAGAAAGACTACTCTGCCTGCTGCTTTCACCTTCTGTCTTTTATGGTATCCTCACCTAACTCATCTTTGGTGATTAAATGCCACCATTTGACTCTTTCTCCTGTGGGATTCACTATCCCCATTGCCTGTAATGATCCCAGTTCCAAGCTGCTCTCCATACTGCAATTTCTTTGGAAAATGTGTATCTCTAGTTAATACTTTACATAGTTAAGCTTGCTTGCAACATGATAATATTTAGTATCGCCATGGAAGGAAACTTCTGAATGCAAAGCAAAAGGCTAGCTAAGCACCAGCATTTGTTCCCCTTTGCTCCCAGCCTGAGGATGCCATGTGACCAGCTGCCTCAATCTCCTGGCACCATGGCTCTCTCACCACAGTGGGCTGTGCTTTCAGACTGTGAGCCAGAATGAGCCCTCTCTTCTTTAAGTTGCTTTTGTCAGGTATTTGTCCCAACAATGCATGGAGTAGCTAATACATTGCAGTACCAGCTACTTATTTGCTGTCTGACGTTTCATAGTACAGAGCTGAATGTTGCTTGTGTTCACCACCTTCCGATTTCATGAGAGAAAATGTGATATTTTTGTTTATCTTCCTTCCCATTATGCTCTCTTGTTCCTCTTCTTCTCACCTTAGATCTTTCAGTCCTTTTACTTAGTTCCCCTTCTGTTTTTATTTTTCTCTCTCTTTCTCTATCTCTGTGTATTCTTCTGTATAGAAATATACTTTTTCATTGACTAGGATCTAGAATGGTTATATCTTGGCTGTTGTGAATCCTATAACAATATGGGCATGCAATGGTTTGTGTAGTGAGCTGGCTTACAGTCCTTTGCTGACTACCCAGAAGTGGTGTGGTTGAACAATGTGGTGGTATTATTGTAGGAGCTTCTTGCTGATTTCCATGGTGGCTGTACCAGTTTACATTCCTTCCAGCCGTGTGGAAAGAGTTCCTCCTTCCTTGAGTTCACATCACACTCACTGCTTCTGTTTTCTTGATGATAGCCACTCTGATGGAATCCAGGAGTAGTTCTAAAATCATTTTGTTCGTTCCTAAGGATGCTGTCTGTACTCTGCGAAGTTCAAAAGTCAATCTGGGCTCTAATTCAACCAAAAAACCAGTTAGACTCTGAGTTTGGATTTTAGAAATCTCAGCTGTGTTCCCATAGGTGGTAGGATTTTTTTCCAAGGTGACATAGACATTTTCTCTTATTTATATCAGCTTGAGCTGTGAATTTCAATATTGGGGCTCAAAGTCATTTTTCCTTTTCCTATTAGTAAGAGTTTCATTATACCAGATAGTTGCACTAAAATGTTTAAATATCAAATACAAAGGCACCCAGGACCTTGCCTTTTATAAGCATGTACATGCACCACCTAATAATAGAGTCTGATAATGTGTCATTGGGTACTTTTTTCAAAAACCATACACTGTGCTTCCACCCTCTTATTAGGAGATAAAAGCTTATGAGACCCCATCGCAAATGAAGTCAGTCATTTACATGAATGTCATTATGTGGTCTGACTGTATTTGGGTTAGAAATATCCAATAGGGATATTTTATACACTTCTTTCCTTGTGTTTGTTTATTTAATTTTTTAATGAAATGGAGACTTGTTCCATAGCTCAGGCTGTCACTGAGCCTCTCTCTGTATATACAAGCTTCAACATCTCAATCATCCTGCCTCAATCTCCCTGGTTCTTGGATTATGGGTGTGTGCCATTTTTCCTAGAATACTTTAAACATAATTTTTAATTGATTCTTTGGGAATTTCACATCATGCATCTCAATCCCCACTCAGATTTCAGTCCCCCCATATCTGCCCTTTACCCTTGTAGCATCTCCCAAAGGAAAACTTAAAAATAAAATAAAAATCTAAAAAATTAAATTAATAAAAATGCAAATAAGAATATTAAACAAACACAGACAAAAAACAAGAACAGAGAGACAAAAAGCAAGCAAGCAAGCAAACAAACAAACAAAAAACCATTTTCCTCCTCCCTCTTCCCCCCCCTCTATTGCCTATTCATTCCTTTGAGTTTGCCTGAAATATTTAATTCATTTCTATTTCCACAGTATGCCAAGAGTTATCAGTGCCCTTTATTATAATAAAGTTATCAATGTCTTTAAACCTTATCAGTTTAGATAGTAACTCCAGAAGCCCCAGGGAAAAAAAAGTCACAACCTAATTAAGATTCTGTTTCTCCAGTCCCTCTCAGTATAAGAGTTCTATCAGTCATGGTACTCCAGAAGAAGAAATCAGCTATATACATTTAAACCATCCGGAACCACTCTAGCCCCATGCATCTTGAGATGCAATATCTACTACTTGTACAAAAATAAAATAAAGTTGAGCACAACAGCATTTTCATCCACAGTTAGGCAGCAAGGGGCAGTATAAGCCTAGGATTCGGGAAAGGTATCCCCCAAGGCCCAGGGATGCTTCCCAGTATGAAAAGAGCTTTGTCTGCAGACCCATCTTCATAGCATATCTGATGGAACCTGGACAGCAGTCTATCTGGAGATGTATGTCACACCTGAGGGAGGCATTTTCTCAGCTGAAGTTCCCAGATGACTATATACATATTGTCACACTGACAAAAACTTACCAGGACAGAACAGAAGAATGTTTATGAAGAGTCAATGTACATGTGTGTAAAATAATAAAATCTAAAATACAGTATTATTATGAAAATATTCAATTAATGCAAGAAAAGGAAAAACATGCACACAATTTAAAATAAATGTTTTTCCATGTGTTTTTATGTTCTGACTTTTTGCTTGGATGTGACAGCAATTCTTTTACAAATGAGCTGGAAATCCTCTGATTTTTCAGTTATCTGCCATGATTCTTTATGATGCTCTGACTAAATGCAAATTGACTATGGAGATAATTTTCTAATTACTTCCAAGCTTTCTTTTGTTCATAATGGTATACAGTATATATAAATAGTTCCTCTTATCAAATTTGAATAAATTATAAATAGAGTTTCTTGAAGATAGTTTAAGGTCCCCTCCCCCACATGTCAATATCTTTTAGACAAAGTCTTTAATTACTTAAGTGTATCATAAGTACATATGTGATTACTTAATTTAAACCCATTACTTTGCTAATTACTTTTCTGCTTGTTTCATCTATACTGTTTCCCCTTCCTTTTTAAGTTTTTCTCTTGGTTAAATTTCAATTTTTAAAATTGTGTTTATTTATGTGTTTTATATATGAGTGCTCTATCTGCATGTATGCCTGCAAGCCAGAAGAGGGCATCAGATCCCATTGTAGATGGTTCCAAGTTGCCATGTGGTTGCTAGGAATTGAACTCAGAACCTCTGGAAGAGCAGCCAGTGCTCTTAAGCGAAATTGCCCGAAATTGCAGTTTTACTAACACCGTGTTTTTTATTTTGTCATTCCATTTGATACACACACAAACACAATTTCTTTTAAGGTTTATAGCATCTATTTTAACTTAATATGATTTCCTATCAAATAATACAGCACACTTTACATATACTCTAGTAATATTGCAACAGTGTACATTCATTTCTCTATTTCTGACTAACATAGTAACATATTATTGTTATACATTCAATTCAGCTCATTTTCAAATCACTAGACTTTATTATATCACTTTGCTTTAAAAAGATTTAAGCAATAAAGACAAATGTTCCAATTCTGAGCACACTTACTGAGGCTGGTAACCCTGCAAGACTGTATGACTTGTCTTTTTCCTGGTATTTTTTTCTTCTGTCTAGAGGACTTAGCAAATTTTTTTGTAGAATTACTTTGCTGAAGTGTTGTCTTCTGCTTTTCCTATGCCTTATGTTGGGTTAGTTTCCCACACCTTCAACTTGACACGAGCTGGAGTCATCTGGGAAGAGGAGCCACAGTTGTGGCCTTGCTTCTCTCAGATTAGTCTGTGGGCAGGTCTCTGGGGAATTTTCTTGATGGATGATTGATGATAGCAGGTGGTCCTGGGTAGTCTATGAAAGCTGTCTAAGCAAGCGGGTGAGCAGGACTCCTCCATGGCTCACCTTCAGTTCCTGCTACCTTGGCTTCCATCAGTGATGGGAAGTGTTTGGGAGTTGTTAGATGTAGTAAGTCCTTTCCTTTTCAAGAAGCTTTTGGTCATGGCCTTTATTACAGCAACGGAAAACAAATGAGAATATCTGATATAGTATTTGGCTTTGGGAAAATAGAGTTCTTGGTATGAAATTATGGATGGAAGGGATTTTAGTACTTGAAAAGTGTGTGTTACTGTTTCTTGGCTTTTATTTATTTCTTCTAAGGATCTAGTAGTATCCTTACCTTCACTCCTCTATATAAAATAAATGGCATAGCTTCACTGATGGACAGATTTCTCTAAGTTTTCTCCAAGTTTCTTTTGCTTGGGGTTTATTGAGTTTCTTAGATTTTGGAGATTTTGTAATCAGATCAGTGAAATCTCTCTCTCTCTCTCCCTCCCTCCCTCCCTTCCTCCCTCCCCCCTCTCTCTTTCTCTCTGCTCTCCCCCCTCCTTTCCCCTTCTTTCTCCTCTCCTCTCCCTCTCCTGGTCTTTCTCTTTGGGTGTGTATGAATTCATGTGTAACTAGCGTGTCTATGTGCCATTTGGCAGTTACAGGATAGGACAGCATCAGGTATCAGTCCTTGCCTTCCAACTTGAGATGAGGTCTCTTTGTTGGTTTTCTGCTATGTGATATCAGGATATTTGGCCTGTCACCTTCCAGGGATTCTCCTATCTCTGCCTCTCCTTTTTTCTCCATAAGAGTGGGATTTATAGACACTGTGCTAACTGAGTCTCACATGTGTTGATGAAATGTGCACAGGCATGACAATGATTGTAGCCTCAGATCCAGAGGGAAATGGAAAGCCTTCCCTGTCTGTCCAAGTGTAGGTGTCAATGGTGAAAGCAGAACATGTCTGTTGTTTTCTCCTTCCAGACATTCCCTGCCTGAAGACTGCTTCTCTAAAGAGAGGACTCCTACCACTATTAGCGAAACTTGTCTCCTTGCTCCAGCTGTGCCCCATAAACCCTGCCTCCTTGTTTATCTTAAGTAATAACCCTGCCTCCTTATTCAGATGTATGCAATAACCCCACCTCCCTGTTAAACTCTATATAATAAGCACTGAGCTTTTGGGTACTGACGTTTCTCCACCCAAGAGCTCAGACTACCCAACCCCAGCTTTTTTTTTTAATGTATCCATCTGTCTGTCTTTCTTCATTACCTTGCTGCCCTGAATCAGGTCTATATTCCTGGAGCTTCTTCAAGGACTCAGCACAAAATGCTATCAAATATTTTAGCACAGTGATGAGAAAGTCAATAATGCATGAGTTAAAATTCATGGTGTTCTCTTAGTAAAAGTGAGAAAGAGATGATATGCATTGAGTGAAGTTAGCATCCTCTGTAATACATATGGGCTGGAAACTAGAAACAAACTTATTTTTCAGATAAATGAATTGCTTATAATTTCTTTAAAATATTGGAAATAATGAGACAGTTTATCTAAGTGACCGTCCAAGAAATTTATTTGTTTCTGTATGTAATATACAAAAACTGTAATTAAAATGTTAATAAACAAAGAAAATACATGGTGTCAGTATAAGCAAACATATGCAAAAACTTTGTGGAGAGAGAGGTTGTAAAATGGTATTGAAACACATGAATGTTCAATGTTCAAAGAAAGAAATGCTCAATACTAGAAATATATCAATGTTCCCAAAATCAATTTTTAATGAAATTCTAATAAAAATCTGAACAGTATTTTGAATGTAACATGACACATTGATTTTATAATTTATATGTAAGTTAAAGGGCTCAAATAGCCAAACCACTAAAAGAGAAAAATAAATTGGAAGGCCTTGCCCTACCAGACATGAAGATTTATTATAAAGTTGTAGTGATTAAAACTCTGTGGCATTGGTGCTAGGAGAGACGATTTGTCCAATGGAACAAGACAGAGAGCCAGGAACAAACTGATGAATATACATGACCCAAGAGGCTTTGAGATCAACTGGAAGCGAAGTGGGACTATTCAATAACAGTTCTGGGACAATTGATTCTCCACACAAAAGAAATGACATTAGATCCCTTCTGCACAAAGAGCACAAAATCAATTCCAGATGGATTAAGGACTTTAACAAGAGAGCAGAACTTTAACATCACTAGAAGAAAATGTGGGAGAATATAATTTAGACCTTAGGGCAAAGAAATCACTTTTGAAAAGGATAAAAATCACTAACTAAAATAGGAATGACAACTTATGACAGAAGAGGTTAGAATTTCTCTTGATTATTAGTCACCATGATGAAAATAGAAAGACAAACTATATGTTGGCAGGTATTATTTAAAATGTGTGTAGTTGAATATATACATATCTATTAATATAAAAAAAACTATGCACTGGTTAGAAAATCATCCAAATAGCTCAACTTAAAAGCTGGCAAAATAAAGTAGTGAACTTTCTATGGGATAGAAAATATAAACATATATAAACAATTAAAATTATCAATCTTATTAGTAAGTCTGGGAAATATTAATTAAGATTTCAGTTATTCTCTGTTACGTGGGTAAAAATCAAGGAGTCTGACAATACTTGATATGAGAGAAGTTATGATGCAGTAAGAACTTTTGCATACTCTGGTGGGTATATGAAAAAGTATACTAAAAATAATTTGACTTTGTAAAATTCAATATTTATATAATTTATTTTCCATTATCATACTTCTACGCATATGTCTATTTTTAGTCAGCTTCTTATGCAGTGCAGTAGACTATTCCCAAACTTTGTATGTAGTCAACGATGACCTTGAACTTCTGGTCCTTCCAAGTGCTGATATTACATGTGTGCCCACCATTCTTGGTGTATGTGGTGCTGGTGATTGAACTGCAGGCTTTGTGCATCTTAGGTAGGCATCCTACCAACTCAACTCCAGCTTCAGTCTTTAAAAACTCTTCACTTGTATATAAGAAGATATGTAAGGTTCTTCATGTAAGGCCATACTATAACATTATCTCTCTGTATAAAAAATAGAAACCCCTATGCAGGCATTGTGGAACTGTACCTACATGTCACAACTTGAATAAACCTCGGTGTCACATCTTTAGAATAATGCTCCTTGAACTTTAGAGTGTTGCGGAGCTCCTTCCGCTCCTTCAGCCAATAGCCGCTAAGATACCAGCCCATTGGG
>LOJH01068802.1:0-10055 GCA_001685095.1 Ellobius talpinus
TGATCAAGATATTTAAACATTGTTTACATTTTGAGGTCATTGTCCTCATTTGTTGTACAAGTGTTTATTGTATGATATTCTAATATGAAGTCTTAGTCTTTAAGTTACATAGGTATTAAAAATAATATATCAATAATCATCTATTTTTGTCATACTTATAGTTAGACTAATCAGGTTCCTTAGATACATAGAGAGTATATTCTGCATAGATAGATAATCTTCAATCACTTCAATGATCTGTAGAATATGACACTTAAATAGCTTAGGGCTCTGTTGAAGTGAGACACAATTACTCCTGGCAGCACCAAATTATTCCCGAGAGAATGTTGAGCACTGAAGACACTCCACTTGGAGCTTGTTTTCTTCTTGGTAAAATTGGCCTTTGGGCAAAGAAATGTCCATGCCTCATCACTGACAAGATTCATGTTATCTGGAAATGGATACGCAAGACTGTCAAATCTTGCCAAGACAGGATAAGTTGGTTTTGAAAAATTTCCTGCCTCTGTAAATGGTACATCAGTTATTCTAGGCCTTATCCAATGTTGATTGCTTCAATGTTGCAGCTGAGACTTTGGGTGATTGCCCAAGTAGCCAGTTATCTCTGTCATTTTTAGAAGTTGCTTGATTGCACTTCCTGCTTACTTAAGTAATATTATTTCCCTTTTTGGATCTTTGATGAGGTTGAAGACTAGATAGTTGTAGTTACTTTTCTCTCATGACTTGGCCAAGTTGTTTGTTTTACAAGACTTAAACTAGTTAGGATAGAATAATTATTGAATATACTTGTTTTTATTGTATATAATTTTGTATTAGGCTTAGGACTCTCTTATTTAAACAAAAGTGGGAGATGCTGTAGGAAGTCTTACATACATTGGTTACCTGACCACTGGGTTGTATCCTCTTATACTATATAAGCCAATGGAGAGCATGCATCTGCTCTTTTTTTGGCCCCTTGGTTCCAGTTGTGGATTTCGGTTTCTGAACTCCATTCAAGCAGATGATTCTGATTTTTGAGTCTACCCCTAAATAAGTAACCATCTATGTTTCAGTTCTGAAATGATGTGGGCTTTCTTTTAAACATCCTTCTTCAATATTGTCATGAGAATTTGTTGGATTTAACATTTTCTTTGACCAATAAATCTTTTTCCTCTATTGTACTTTCAATACATGAAATTCTCCCTTCCATCTCTTTCATTTTGTTAGTTATGCTTGTATTTGGAGTTTAAAATTATTTACCCAGATTTTCCATTGCCAGACTTTCCTTAGATTTTATTTTCTTTATTGTTCCTATTTCAGTTTTCAGGTTTTGAACCATTTCCTTCATCAGTTTGATTGTTTTTTCTTTGCTTTCTTTAAGGGATTTGGTGATTTTTTTTCCATTTTTTTGGTCTTTTTCTCTACTTAAAGAGAGTTTTTAATTTCCTTCTTATGGGTCTCTGTCATCTTTATAAAGTTATTTTTAAGATCACTTTCTCCTGTTTCATCTGCATTGGGATGTCTTGGTATTGTAAAACCACTAATATCTGGTGGTGCCACCTTGCTCTTTATGTTGTTGAATGTATTCTTACACTTTCATCTACCTATCTTTTCCTCCAATAGGTACAGGTGGGGCATGTGCTTCAAGGGGTCCCTCCTTTGCCAACTGGTGCATTTAGGGTCTGTGCCTCTGGTGTTCACTCGTCCAGGCATAGGCAGGGCCTCTTGTTATGCTGATGCATCATGAATGGTTGGGGTATGGGAAAACTTCTACAATGTCTTTGAGCTTCAGTGGGTAGGAGTAGGTCACAGGATATGCCCCCAGGGGGGCTAGTGCCTAGAAAACATAGCCAACCCAACTGAGAACACAAATACTAATCTCCTCAATTTGCAGGTGGAGCCATGACTCCAATCTTCTTTTTTCCTTCTTATGGATGTGAACAGCATCTATAATATTTATTTAATAGAATTAATATATTAATAATATACATATTACTTACTATTATTTAATTGATACCAAAGTTATATAATCCAAGGTATTTGACTACTTCATCTGAACTATCAAGGTGTTAGTATAAGATTTGCTCAGAATTATCTCTTTCTGAAGTATTTTCACTGAACATAATGTTAATAAAATACTCATTTTTGATGATGGTCACTTTTGTCCTTTCTTTTAATAGCTTGTCTGGAGTTGCATCAACTTTACCAATTTTCTCTAAAATTTATTTGTCAACTTATTTGATGCTCTCTATTAGTTTACAGCTTTGATTTTATTTTCTCCCTGCCTCATCTGCATGAGCAATTTGTTTTCCTGCTTGAATTTGGCACCTATTATTATTCCTATAGTTTCATAATGTAGGATGTTGATTTAAAGTTTCATTCCATTTTGTATAAAGATTCAAAGCTATAAATTTCTAAATAGTGTTTTCACTGCATTCAGTTCAAAATTGACAAAAAAAATCATATTTACTTAAGAAAAACTATTTCAACATTCTTTGGATAATGTTTTCTCTGGGCTCCTTGATTTCTATAGGTGTATTAATCTTCAGACACTTTATAAGATTCTAGTTCTTTTTCTGATTTTAAATTCTATCTTCTACTGAGATTTGAAGTTATACTTCCTACATGTACACTTTGTAAAAATTGACCTAAAAGACCAAAATATTATATAAATTTCTGACTCCTAAGAGCTTGAATCAAATTATAATCTTATGTTTATTTTGTAAATGTTATATAAAAGTGATTTAAAGTATTGTCCATATTATTTTGCTCCTTTCTTATTTATCATTTATTTCCCAAAGAAAGTTAAGTATTCAGACTTACTAGGGATTTTTATGTTCTTTTAAGTTTTATAAAATTTTGCCTTCTTTAATTTTATATATTTAGCTTGAGGGTTTATGTCTTCTTTCAATAAGCCTCTTGGTCTATATAGCACCACACTTTAACTCAGATGCTCTTGTTTACTTTGATTTTTCTCTCTGAAATTATTTTTTCTTTTGTTTACAGTATATTTTCCATGAAAAACATAAAGTTAGATCTCGTGCAATCTACCTCTAAACAATATATATATGTTATTCACATTTAAAGTGTTTAATCACACGTTTGAGTTAAATACATAAATTATTTACTTTTTATTTGTAGTAGTGTTGATTATTTTTCTACTATCCTTTATTTTGGTTTAGTTGAATTTTTATGCTCTCATTTTCCTCTCTTTCAATGTATGAATTGTACTTAAAATTTTAATAATTTGTTGAGTTTATAAAATACATTTAAAGAAATCAAAATCCATCTTCAAATAATGCTCATTATTTTCAGACATTTTGTTTGCCTTGCATTTATGAGCTATATAAACTTTATGTCTTTGCTAAGCTTTGCTAGGTTTGGCCATTTCCATTCATTTGTACTATGAACAGCTTCCTTTGTCATTTATCTGCCAGTTAGTGGTTTTCCAATTTGTTGACCATATAGTTATACTATTGTACACATACCACGAATTGGAGAAGATAGAGATTTTTCTTTGCTTTCCTAGTTATTTATCTTAAAGTTATTAGTGTTGTACTTATTTTATAGTTCCTTCCTCAATATAGGCCATTTCAGCCCTTGATCTATAGACTGTCACTATTCATTACTTTAGGTTCCATTAGTGGTTGATGAACCTAAGTAAACCTGGTGATAGCAAAATGTTGCAAACATTCCATTGGTCCCCACAGTCAAATAGGTGTCTCTCTTTTGAACAGGGATGAGTGGTATAGGGATAGGTGTTATGGAAAATCGAGCTATTTCCTCAGTGCAGGAAGGTACAGACTTCTTTGCTACCACATGCTGGTCATAAAGGATTCAACTATTGGCCAGTTCCACTGTAATTATTTTCCTTCCTTGGCTAAGCCTGTGAAGGAATTTGCCTTTGAATGGACCCAATTCACCATTGCAAGGGTGCCCTTATGACCATAGGGTAGTTGGCAATGGCTGAGTATCAGGCAGTGCATAACTTGGAAAATGTCCAGAATTGTTTCTCTGAGAAATAATATTTATTCTCTCTATACAGAAAGTATATTCAATAGAAACCAACAGTCAAGTGTTGGTGGACTCTTCTTTGCTTTTTGTAGAATACACAGCTATTAATTGGCCCATAAATATGATATTCATAATTAGAATACCATCTGGTTCAATACTGGTCAGTGTTGCATGCAAAGAGAAAACTTACCTAAAATCACAAAAGCTGCTCTTTGTTCCTGTCTTCATTGGAAATTAGTTTTATTTCTAGTAACTCTGTAGAGGGTTTTTATTATAATCTATAAATATGACATTTTGGTTTTCCACTATGCAAACATACAATTTACAGGAGCTGTATCTGACTTTTTCCCCTGGATGGTATGATCAAAGGCATAAACCATTACCAACTTGTTCACTGTAAATCTAGAATTTAGAAAACAGCTAATGTAGAGACCCACCTGCTTCTGCTGAAATTCAAGGCATGGGATACCACTGTCCTATTCAAATATTTTATCATATCTCCAAATGACTCTCACTCTTAGAGATTTAGAAGACAAGTTTGAACTGTAATAAATCTTTGAATGAATCTAATATATTTCAAATCTCTTAACTATGTGTTTAATACAAAACAACAAAAAATCCTATCTATTTTAGAAGAAAACTTAAAAGTAGATTGCCATGATAACATGGTCTATGTAACAATCTACAGTCTAACATTCTAACAGTGTAATTAAATCATGGGGTTAAAGAAAACCTATTTTTCATTCTATTCCAGTAAGGCCAGGTGCCTTTGGTAAATTATCATTTAAAATATCATTACTTTTTATTTTTATTTTTTATGCCCAGTCAACTGAAAGGTCAATTTACTGTTTATAAGTTAGTTTTAACTGAACAACAAAGCTTTCACATGAATGATCACCTCCTTTTATTCAGGAGGTTTCTCCTGTTTGAATCTATTCTTTATCAAACTTGATGGTATCCACAGATATTCTCCTGTGGAAACAAAGGTAAAACCTCTTTCCCAACATAATACATACCTCAGTTTCCATTCTTAGGTCAGTCAAAACATCTTTAAAATGAGGAGGCTGATTTAAAGTAGTAGGTTTTTTTCTACTGTCTGCTATCTCTCCACAGCTGTTTTCTCTTTCTCATTAGCATTTCAAAATTTAAAGTAATAAAGCACTGTGTAAAATATCTCTGGAGGTTTTTATTACCCCTTTCTGCTTATTAAACATACCTTTTAAAGTGTGATTATATCTTCCTATAACTGCTTGTCCTGTAGGATTGTGTGGTATGCTAGTAATATATTTTTGCTGGAATATCTAAAAAACCTGCTTCGTTTTATGAGAAACATATGCTGGAACATTGTCAGTCTTAATTTTTCAGGTATCCCCATAGTAGCCATAACTTCTAATAAATGCATAATTACAGAATCAGCCTTTTCAGAACTTAAAACAGTTCCCCATTAAAATCCTGAATATATGTATGTTATGGTGCACATAATTTAATTTCTAAACTGCAAAATGAAACATATCCATTTGTCAATTTTCATTTCTTTGAGTATCTTTTGGGTTACTTCCAGTGGTAATGGAGTTTGGTAATTCAAAGAACAAGTAGGACATTGTTTTATAATTTTCTTGGCTTGCTGCCAAGTGATAGAAAAATTTTCTTCAATCCTTTGTTGTTAACATGGTGTTTCTTATGAAATCCCATGAGATATAGAACATTTTGTATTGATGGCTTATTAATTTAATCATTACCTTGTGCTAGAGTGCTTGGTAGACCCATATGGGCTCTGAAATATGTTATATACAGTGGATAAGTTCTATAACTGAATACTTGTTTTAGATGAATAAATACCAAAGTTAATACTGAATAATTCAGAATAAGTAAACGGTTTTCAATATGTAAAACAACTCTTTCAGCATTTTTAGAGTCAGTAACTATATTAAGAGATTTAGGAAAATCTAATAATAGTATGATAATGTCATAGTGCTCTGATTTTTTAACTGAATCATAAGGGCTTAGAGCCACTTTTCTTATTTTTTTGACTTATAGTCATCCTTTCCTGATGATTTGCATCAGTATAGATGGTAGGGGCTCCAGAAACCAGTGTCTCTTTCATTATGTGAGGGAGAATCCAATTAGTTCTTTTTGGAAAGTCTCTTGCTTTGGGAATATTTATTGTTCATCTATCTCAAAAAATTACTGCAAGATTTTGCCAGAGTTCATTTTCTGTTTACAATAGGCAATTTGAGTACTAGTAAAAGATGCTGCAATGTCTGCTGAGTCTATTGTTTGTAATTAACTAAGAATCATTTTTCCATTCAAAATTAATTCAGAAACCTTTTCTACTTAGTTTTTTTATTTTTTTCGCTCTGTTTATGTGCTAAAATATTCATTCTAAGGTATTAACTTTTCTCTACATAAGAATACATGTGGGAGAATGAAAGACAAAAATAATTAAAATGCAACCAAATATTGGATCCACACAATCCACATGTGCATCCTGTAATTTCTTGTCTTCCAGAGTCAAGTCTCACAGCCTCAGCTGATAATTTTCTTGGATTATTTAAGCTCTTTTTTTCTTTTTAAGGAATTACTTAGATCTTAAATAGTTATCCAATTGTGGGCCATAGCCAGTTAATACCTCTCAGAAAATTTTGAAATTTATTAAGAATTTTTAATTGCTAGGTGGTGGTGGTGAATGCCTATAATCCCAGCACATTAGAGGCAGAGGGAGGCAGATCTCTGTGAGGCCTGCCTGGTTGATAAGAGCTAGTTTCAGGACAGGCCCCCAAAGATACAGAGAGACCTCATTTCAAAAAGTCAAAAAAATAGTTTTTGTAATTGATCTTTTCTGATTTGAAATTTCTGTGGTTGAATTTTCTGTAAATCTATCTTGTATTCTAAATAATTGATATAAACTCCTCTTTGTATTTTCAGGAGCAATTTGTATTCTCAAGCAAGGTAAAATTCTCTCTACTTTATTAAACATTTTCTCTAAGGTATCTCTGTGTGAATCAGCCAGTGAGATACCATCAATATAAAAATAAATTTTAAGTTGAGGAAACTGTTTTTGAATTATTTATCATGGTTGGTGTATAAAATATTGACATAAGGTGGGGCTGCTTATAATTTTTTGAGAAAGGATTTTCCACTTGTATCTTTTAACAGGTTGAACATTTTTATAAGTAGAGATTGTGAAGGTAAATTTTTTCATTATGCTCTTATTGTAAAGGTTTAGTAAAAAGACTTTTAAATCTATCACTATAATAGACCATCCATTTGGTAAGAAGGAAGCAAAGGGAATTCCAGGTTATAAAGAGCACATTGGCTGAATCACCTCATTTATGGTGCTTAAATCTGTTAATCTTATCTGTTATACAGATTTTCTATTTTTTGTTTGTTTGTTTATTTATTTCTTATAAAGCAATCTTTTCTATTTTTATATACCAGTTGCAGTTCCCACTCCCTCCCCTCTTTCCCCTACCTCCATATTCCTGCCCACTTCACCCCATCTACACTTCAAAGAGTAGGGAGTCAACAAAGTCCAGTACATCTCTTTGAAGTGAACCAAGACACTCCTAACTATATCTAGGCTGAGCAATGTATTCCTTCAAAGACAATGGGTTCCAAAAAGTCAGTTCAAACAGTAAGGATAAATTACAGTCTCATTACCAGTGGCCTCACAGACTACTCCTGTCATACAACTATCACTCACATTCAGAGGGCCTACTTTGATCCTATACTGGATTTCCTGCTATCAACTGGGAGTCAGTGAGCTCCCATTAGGTCAGGTAAGCTGTTTCAGTGGGTATCCCCATCATGGTCTTGACTATTTTGCTTATATTATCATTCTTCCCTCTCTTCGACTGGACTTTGGGAGCTTAGCCCAATGCTTTGCTGTGGATTCTTCCATCTGCTTCTATAAGTTGTTGGATTAAAGTTGTATGATGACAATTCAGGTAGCCATCAATTTGGTTACAGAGGAAGTCCTGTTCATGTACCCTCTCTATTATCACTTAGGGTCTTAGCTGTGGTGATCCTTCTGAATTCCTGGGAATTTCCTTAGTGCCAGTTTTTTACTAGCCCCATAATGGCTTCCTCAATCAAGATATCTTTTTCCTTGCTCTTTCTCTTTGTCATTTCCTTATCTGAACCATCCAGTTTCCTCATGTTTTCCTCCCCTCTTCTCTTCTCCCTGTCTCTCCTCCTTTCCCCCTCTCTTCTCCTGCTCCATATGTTCCCAATTTTTTTTTCAGGAGATCTTGTCTGTTTCTCCTTCCCAGGAGGATCTATGCATGTTTCTCTTAGGTTCTCCTTGCAATCTACCTTCTCTGGGGTTGTTGACTACTGGCTGAGTATTCTTTGTGCTACATCTAATATGCACTTATGAGTGAGTACATACTATGTGTGTCTTTCTGAGTCTAGGTTACCTCACACATGATTTTTTTTCTATTTTGATTCATTTGCATGCAAATTTCAAGATGTCATTGTTTTTACTGCTGAGAAGTACTCTATTGTATAAATATACAACATTTTCTTTATCCATTCTTAGGCTGACAGGCATCTAACCTTTTTCCAGGTCCTGACTATTACAAATAATGCTGCAATGAACATAGTTGAGTGAATGTCCTTGCTTGTATTGTGATTGAGAATACTTTGGATATATGTCCAAGGGTGGTATTGCTGAATTTTCAGGTAGATTGATTTCCAATTTTCTGAGACACTATGCTAGTGATTTCCAAAATGGTTGTACAAGTTTGCAATCCCACCAACAGTGGATGAGTGTCCACCCTACTCTGCATCCTCTCCAGCATAACCTATCCTTGCTGTCTTTGATTGTAGCCATTCTGACTGGTATAAGATGTTATCTCAGTGTCATTTTGATTTGCATTTCTCTGATGGCTAAGGATGTTGAACAGTTCTTTAAGTGACTTTTGGCCATTTGAATTATTTTTTTAAAATTTTTGAGAATTATCTGTCTAGATCTGTACCCCATTTTAAAATTGGATTATCACATCGAGTTCTATTATAGAGCCACAGTAATGAAAAAGGCTTCATATTGGCATAAAACAGACAAATGGACAAATGGAATTGAATCAAAGACCTTGATATTAATCTACACACCTGTGAATACCTGAATTTTGACAACGACGCTAAAATTAAACAATTAAAAAGAGAAAGCATTATCAAAAAATGCTGCTGGCATAACTGGATGTCAAAATATGGTGTCACAAGCCGTGACATTATACAATAATTGCTGAATTATCCTTTCATGAGTGACTTATCAGAACCAAGGGATCTGAGAAAGGTTAAAATATAATTCAAGAAATTTTGGTGTTATTGCTTTGTAAATAAGTGGCTGTCCTATGCTGTAGAGTTTCACTGTAGCCAACTCCCTTTATATTAGATATTTGGTAATTAATTATTACCACAGTTCAGAACTGTTTCCCCTAGCTGTGTCTGAAAACAATTTCCCACTGCCAAGTCTTTGTTCCTATCCTCTAGAGATCTCTCTTCCTGCAATTATTTTTATCTGCAGGAATTTGGTCAGTATTTAGTGTCCAGGTAAGAGCACTCCATTTAAGATATTCACAGTATCCAGGAACACAGAATTATTACTTGCTCAATCTGCTGCTCTGTTTTATTGCACTTAAAAGATTCTTAACTCCTTACACTTACCTTCACTCAGTTTATTGATGATTTTAATTCAGGAAATTTAAGGCTTGTGTTCTGTTATCAAGGACAGCAAAAGATAATTGAATGCCACCATAGAAAGATTTCCTTCCCACTGGTGCTACAGACATACAATCCCCCACTATAATAACAGCATACCCCAAAAATGATAATTTAGAGACATGGCTCTCCCCTTTTTCTCTACTGTTTATGTGTGTATTGCAGACCTATAAGCCCATAGAAATTGCAGCTTCTGGTGTATATGCTATCCGGTTAAGGGCTTTCCCCTGACTATTTATGTAGGTTGCCTAGTTACCTAGTATCTTCTATATATGCTGGGAGAAAAGAAAGAGCATACTTATTTGAACAATCATATTCATAATTTTACTAAAAATGAACATTTT
>LOJH01068804.1:2190-12245 GCA_001685095.1 Ellobius talpinus
TGGAAGAGCAGGCAATGCTCTTAACCTCTGAGCCATCTCTCCAGCCCATAACTAACTCTTGAGGAATGGAGGGAGGAAGGAGCATTCAAGGTTCTAGCAGATGCCAGCGGACATCAGAAAGGAAACGGAGATAAGTTTTTCTCTGGTTTTGCCAGGCCTGGAACTCACTGTGTAGCTTGGTCTGCTCTTGAATGTTCACCTCCCCCATTCCGCCCCCCCCCCACACCTGCCTCTGCCTCCTGAGCGCTGGGATGACCAATGTGTGCCCCATCTGGCTAGAGAGGTTAAATCTTGGAAGAAGTGTGAGAATTTGTCTCTGAAGATGCAGCAAGGGGAAGCTTATCTGTAAAGCACAGGGAACAGTTAATGGTTAAAAGAGAGCCAGGTCACACTTAGTGGTTAAAGAGCCAGGTGGGCTGGGCTGGAGAGGGGGCTCAGCGGTTAAGAGCACTGGCTGCTCTTCCAGAGGTCCTGAGTTCAATTCCCAGCAACCATATGGTGGCTCACAACCATCTGTACTAAGATCTGGTACCTTCTTCTGGCATGCAGGCAGACATACAGACAGAATATTGTATATATAATGAATAAATAAAATCTTAAAAAAAAAAGAAGAGCCAGGTGGTGCACACCTTTCATCCCAGCCTCATCTACAGAGTGAGTTCTGGGATAGCCAGGGCTACGCAGAGAAACCCTGTCTCGCAAAACCTAGATAAAGCAGACTGGGAAGATGGTGGGTAGGGTATGGTCTAAGAAATCTGTCCAGCCCTGAGGACAGCGAGAAGCCATAGAAAGGTTTAGAGTAGGGTTTCTAGCAGGTCTGAGATCTTCCATGAGATCTCTGCACCAACCCAACACTGGGCTCAAGCCAAGACAGACAGTAGCAGCAGATGCCGTAGGCTGCTGCTTCCTTAGCATCCTAACCCCCAGCAGACCCCACAACCCCACAGGCTGCCTGGTTGTTCCCTCTAAGCACGGGGCTCTAAATTCAGGCCATCAGTGTCTGGCAAGCTGCAGCTGCCACATTAGCCTTTGCCCGGGCCGTGCTACCCTCATCAGGACAGTTCAGTCACAAAGCACAATCAGATATAAGAAGTCCTAGCTTCCCTCCCTTGGAGCTCGACACAGCCAAGTTCAGCGGCTTCTACATCTTCCCTCCCTCTTGTCAAGTGAGAGAAGATAGCTCCAAAGAGCACGCTATATGTTCTCTCACAGGTTCCTAGGATAAGGCTCTTTTGCCTTGAGTAGCTCCTGGAAGAAGAAGCATAAAGAAAGGTATATAGAGCCCAGCAGTGTGGCACACATCTTTAATTTCAGCACTAGGGAGGCAAAGACAGATGATCTCTGTGTTTGATGCCAGCCTGGTCTACAGAGCGAGTTCCAGGACGGGCCCCAAAGCTACAGAGAAACCCTGTCTCAAACAACAACAAAAAACACCCCACCCCACCCCAAAGAAAGGTACATAACAAGGCAGGAGGCAGCAGTGCACACACCAAGGAGCCAGGGAGAGAAAGCCTTTCTAGAAAAGTCCAGGCACAGGCTAACAAGATCCTGACGGCCACAGCTAGCTCTGGGAGATAGATTACCTATTTCATCTTGACCCTCAAATACTTAAATGTCATTTCCTGAGAGGCCCCCCTGACTTCTATTGTTCCAAGAGGACTCTCCTTTCTCTCCACATCTGCTTATCTCCCCCCCATCCCGCCCCACTCAGGAGAGGTGGTTTTACGTAGCTCACACAGGCCTTCACTCACTGCATGGCCAGAGGTAACCTTGAACTTCTGATGCTCCTGTTTCTACCTCCCAAGTGCTGGGATGGCAGATCACCAGTGTGTGCAACCACATCCGGCTTCTGTGCTGCTAGGGATTGGGTCCACTAGGCAAGCGCATTACCCACCGACCTACATTCCCAATGTTTGCTCTTCATGGCCAAAATTCTGCTTATTTACACGTCTTTCCACTAAAGAGCAGATTCCAGACAGTCAAGGCCACGTGCTACAGATACAGTTTGCCCCACGCCCAATTTAATGGCTGACAGGCAAGCAGGTGTTGAAAATGTTGAGACAAAGAGAACGGTCATCCTTCCTCATACCAAACAACGTGTGGAAGCAGCCCTGGCTGGGAAACTGAGTTCTACTATTTACTAACCTTGGGTTAGTAAATTCTGACTCTCAGCGGCCTAGGCTGAGAAATTCAGGTCGTGTTGCTGTAAATTTAACGTATTTGGCACACACCAAACAAGCCATCCCAGTGAGAATGGAGAATGGGCCTTCCAGGGAGCTGGGTAATCAAACTCGAGATAAGGGGGGGGTGGGGGGTGTTATCAGAGGCCTGGAGCTTAGTGGAAGGCTAGAAGGCACTCAGAGGAACTTGCTCTGCTTAACAAGGAACAAAGTTTTCTACCTTGGGGTGTGTGGACAGCTGGGGCCAAGGAAGCCTCTGGAGAAAAGGGCAGCTGTCTATTAGCTTGTTCTGCAGGGCCCCCCAAACCAAATGGAATTAGTCATGCTGAGCCGGAGTTTCTTCCTGTTCCCCCAGAGAAGGGTGCTATGTTGGCAGAGGGACAGCGGCACGGGCTCGCAGCATGCTTGCCCTGTTTAGTTTGAAAGTCCGGCTGATTACGTCGCTAACCCAATTAGCAGGGGAGAAGCACTCATTACACGGCTTTGCCCTAAGGTTCTGCATTCTTCAATTCCCAAGCACTCTTGACCTAAGCCTTCTCAGGCCGCAGCAGCTTGAGCACAGGAAGCAGGCCTTGCTGGCAAGTGGCCTGGATTTCAGGGACAAAGGAGCAGCATGTCCAGGGCGGCTTGCAAAGTTCTCTCTCAAGATCAGGCAGGCACTTGGCAGGCACCGACAACCAGCTTGGCAGGGTGGGCTGTAGGAACGCCGCCAGGCAGGGTGACCTCCCTCTCAGCACCAGTAGAGCCAGCGGCAAGGTTGCAGGAGGGAGGAGACAACAGGAACAGATGGATGAAAGGCGCTCCCAGACTACCCCCACCCCCCAGATGTTGGCCCCTTATCACCTGAGCCAGGCAGGAACGCCTTCTGTCCCAGGTGAACTTAGAGATGAGAAGATGGAGGCCAGGGACAGATGGCTATGGCCACAAGAATACAGGGAAACGTACCTTACAAAAATCTGCTTTTGTTGCCATAGCCTTTTTTTTGTTTGTTTTATTTAATAATTACCATTGACTAAAAAATAATTTTTTTATTGAGATACACACCAAAATGTTTACAGTGGTTATCTGGGCAGGTAATGAAAAGGGCTGAAATTTTGCAAGGTTTTTGTTTTCAAGCTTTCCAACGTTGTCTGAATAAAAAAAAATCAATAAGTAATTTTATAATTCAATTACTAGATTTGTAGCTTGAAGAAAATAAGAGGGCTTGGTCACTACTGTACTCGGACCAAACTCAATTGTTCTCCCCTCCCCCTTTAATCAGCTCTGCAATTGCGAAGCTGCCATGCTTCGTGAGCATCCGATTGCGCCCTCCTAACATGCATGCAACATGCCAATGTCTTCCTCAGTAGTTCCCTACTGCTGAGTGATTTTTGTTAAGTTTTATGTTCACCGATGAATTTTACGGCTTATCTGTATGTATGTATGCATGTATGTATGTATATGAAGGCATGGGCCTCCATGACTTTATGTGCACCGTGTATGTGCAGTGCCCTTAGAGGCCAGAAGAGAGCATCAGAGGCCCCAAAATTGGAGTTAGAGGCAGCTGTGAGCCACTGTGATTGCTGGGAATTAAACCTGGGTCCTCTGTAAGTGATCAAGTGACTCATCTTCCCAGCTTTTCATTAAAATACCCAAATGATCCTTTATGGCTCCCCTCCCCCCTCCCTGGGCTGGGATTAAAGGGGGAGGGGGGAGCAAGGGGGATGGACACCACCAGCTCCTTTATGATTCAGAGGGATTCAGAATAAAGGACAGTGGATTCTCTATGGCTTTATGCGACTCTCAGAACCTGGGATGACATACGGCTCCCTGCTTCCCCTTCAGAGAGCTTCTTGAACGCTTTCAATGGCTGCGCATTATTTCCGTAGCAATGTACTGTGAGCCCTGATTTTAGAAACGGGGACTGTTTCTCTTCCTTGGGCCCTCTGTTCTCTCCCTGTTCTTTAGAGAGACCTTCCCCAACCCCTGTCCCATATGACAGCATCCCAGGAATTTCTCACAACCAGCAGGTATTTCCTTTTTCTTTTTTCTTTTGGTTTTTCAAGACAGGGTTTCTCTGTGTAACAGTTCTGGCTGTCCTGGAACTTGCCCTGTAGACCAGGCTGGCCTCTGCCTTCTGAGTGCTGGAATTAAAGGTGGGCCACCACCACTGTGCTACAAGCAGTAGGTATTTCGAAACACTGTTGCTTCCCACACAGTAAGTACGAATGAATACCTCCCAGTGAAGGCATGTGTGAATGAATGAGTGGAATGTCTAGCGGAAATCCTTCAGATGCCTTTGACCTTTGATGCTCTCCTTTCCCCTCAGGTCCCCTTAACTATCCTGCATTCTTCTCTTGGTAACCAATGTGGGGGTGTCACTGCCCACGGAGGGACTCCCCCAAGCTGTGACACCGGCAGCACTTCCAAGACAAGAAGAGCCATTCAGAGGGAAGGGGAGGTGGTGATGTCACGTTAGATTCGATTCCTTAAGAAATCAAATGTCCCTGGGGCCAGTGAGATAGCTCGCTCAGAAGGTAAAGGTGCTGGCCACCATGCCTGATGATCCTCAGGACCCACGTTATGAAAGATGAGAGTCAAGTCAACTCCTGCAAGTTGTCCTCTGACTTCCATACATGATGCACACGTCTGTACTCACAGAGATACACACACATGCACAAACACTCAGACCCACACCCACAAATGCATACACAAAGCAAGTGAAAAGTAAATGCAATGAATATTTAAAGAAACCACCATTGGAGAAACAACCTGGGGGTTCTCCAGTAGAAAGAGGGTTACCCCAGAGGCAGAGTTCAGGGAAACAAGGACACATGAATTATAACCTGCACTGAGTTCCCACTCTGAGCTACATATACAAGCAGTGGGGGTGTCTGGCCAAGTCGGCAAAGATCTCAGATCAGATCCTGTCTTGTGCCCCATCCCCTCCACAACCCCTCCTGCACAGTGGCACTGACCTTGGCAGAGTAGCAAACTTGATGTCTGTCTGGGCTAAGAAGTGCTGGCAGTGCTAGTATGCACGGCCAATTCTCAGTGCAGGGGCACAGGACAGGAGCCGAAGCCAGCCAGCCCTGTAGCTGTTCAGCCAGGGAGGTGAACTGCCACTTGAAATCTTGGCATCTGAAGGTCAGTGCACTCTGAAGTCCACCTAGTTACCACTGGCTTCCTCTAGCGCGATCGAAGTGACCCTCCAAATTTTCACCCTTGGGGTTCTGGTCTGCATTATTTTCTTCAGGCACTGGCTTAGAAGTCATTTCCCTGCCAAGTTTCTGTCAATCATTCCCTAAGCATCTCAGACTTTTCATCCATTCAGGCTTACTGGCTCACCCACATTCATTCTTACTGCCCTTCCTTGACAGACTGTTAGCAGCCCTGGGTACTGGGTTCCTGTCCTTCTGCTTGTGACCCCAATACCTGATACAAAAGAGATGCTCAGCATTTGCCCAAAGCTCCTATTTTTGAGAACGGCACACACTAGTAGGACTACAGAGGTGAGGGCGAGCGATGACCACAGTGATGTTTTCTTTGTGTTTTAACAAATCAAGCTTGCCTGAAGATCAGGGTGCAGGGCTAAACCACTAGAGGCCAGGGAGTGATGGTGCACGCCTTTAATCCCAGGACTCTGTTAGTTCAAGGCCACCCTGGGCTACACAAGACTGAATCTGTCTAAAAGAGAAACAGAGCTCACACAAGTGCTGGGATGGGGAGACAGAAGTGATAGGCTGGGCAGAGAGAGGAATATAAGGCAGGAGGAGACAGGAGTTCAGCACAGTCTGAGGTTTGGTGGAGACAGATGCAGTCTGAGGAGACAGTCAGAGGACAGGATTGTTCCTCCGGTCTGAGCATTGGTAGAGGTAAAAGGTCTCTCTAGTGGCTCTCTTCTTCTCTGATCCTTCAGCTTTTACCCCCTAATAACTGACTCCAGGTTTTATTTATTAAGACCAGTTAGAATTCATGCTACAGATGAGCTTATCTCAGTGGGCAATTGTAACACTCATGGAGACCAGAGGGGGGGGTCTGAGAAAGTGGCGATCTGCATTCCAGATAAAGAGGAAGCATTTTTCTTGCCTAAGCATAGCTAGGACAAGTGCTTTAATAGAGCCTTGTGAGCTTGAAGAAGAATTATAAAAATGAGCAAAGTACAGTGACTTATATGCATGAAAATATAATGAAACCCACTATTTTTATGTAACTAGAAATATTTTGTCATGTTTTTAGTTTTAATAAAGTTTATGAAGAATTTATTAATGATTAGAGAAATTTTACATTTTTTGTTTTTTTCTTTTTTTAACTTTAAAAAGACCATAAAAAGAACGATAAATTGCTGGGCAGTGGTGGTGCACGCCTTTAATCCCAGCACTCAGGAGGCAGAGGCAGGTGGATTTCTGTGAGTTCGAGGTCATCCTGATCTACAGAGTGAGTTCCAGGACTGGCTCCATAGCTACTGGGAAACCCCGTCTCGAAAAACTAACGAACAAATAAAAAAGATATATTATCTACCGATCAGACATATCAAAGGCAATGTTTCCCACTGAGTGTTCCATGACAAAGCAAACAGTCCTGTGACATGCTTGAAAGGCAAGGGTTCCATAGGCCAGTTTGGGAGGTAGCACATACCACACTGCTCATTCCTAAAGTACCCATCAACACAATCCCGGAATATTTAGTCAGTGAAAAATGTTTATACGACTTCGGGGAACCGTACACTAAATTTATTTTGCCACACAGTGCCACCACCACCTCCTTTTTGGAGGGCAGAGTGCCAGCAGTCCAGAGTGAGACAGTACTTTAGGGTGGATAGTTGACGACGAGCACCGTGTGCAAAAAGGAAACGCCAGAGTGTCAGCAAGGCAGGACTGGTGGAATCCCTGGCATAGTGCTTCATAACCTGATATCTCCTCCAAACTCAGAGATTTAGGAAAAGCTGGCTGAGATTAAAAATTGGAGCTTTGCCAGGGGTGGGGTGGTGCACGCCTTTAATCTCAGCACTCCGGAGGCAGAGACTGGTGGATCTCTGAGTTTGAGGCCAGCCTGATCTACAGAGTGAGTTCCAGGGCAGGGCCCAACGCTATACAGAGAAGCCCTGTCTCAAAAAACCAAATGAGAGAGGGAAAAAAAAAAAGAATTGCAGCTTCCGGGGCTGGAGAGATGGCTCAGTGGTTAAGAGCACTGACTGCTATTCCAGGGGACCCAGGTTCAATTCCCAGCACCTCCTATGGCAGCTCAGTTCTGGGGAATCTGACACCCTCACACCAATGCATATAAAATAAAATCAAATAAATTTTTTTTTAAAAAAAAAAACCTGCAGCTTTGAACTGCCTCAGTACGAATTTCCCTTTGGCCATGACATTAGCAGCCTGAGAGACATCTTTGACGGGCAGTAGAAGCTGGTACAAGGATGCCCCAGGCAGTCAAGGGTTGGGTACCTACCAAAGGTAGAAGGACAGGTGTCAGGATTAAGCACACAGCCCTACCCCATCTCATACATAACACTTTACCCCTCACAATGCTGGTGGCTTCCAGTTCTCTGTGAACACTGACCTACCAACCTCCCCCGTGGAAGCCCTGTGTTACAGCTTGCTAGACCATGAGGCATGCCACCTTAAGGCAAGGAAGGACAGCACCTTTCTTTTTACTCATTGAAATCCAGCTCCTCAAGCTTCTACACCTCTCCCTGGATTTCATGTGTGCTTGGAATCTCTCCATGTGATAAACAGTTTTGCATAGCCTTCTGATAAATATAGAATTCTGCCAGACATTCACACACACAGATTTAAAATACATTTGGAAGCCTATATATTCATCTTAAAGCAAGAGGTGAGGAAACACTATGTGCAACTAAGGTGACCAACAGGAAGTGGAGACTTGCAAATCTCAAGAGAAAATGCAAGGGGGGGAAGGAGGGACTTTTCAAAGGCCTCTGAGCTAGGCCCCAATCTCCCCTCCTCCTCTCAGAGACTGGTTCAGCCTGAGGAGGCATTTCCCATAAGGCGTGAACAGCTCCAGCAGACAGGGTTTCAACATTCTCTGAAAGCCAACAGCGCTGGTGACATCCCCTTCTGCGGAAGTTGGGCCCAACTTCCTTCCAGCAGGGTGAGAAGTCATGCCTGTGACATCCGTCACTGGCCCCCTGGACTCCTCAGCAAATGGCAGATGGGACAGTTCCCCGAATCTCCTCATTCCTGAGAGCCACAGTCACTGGCTCTCTAAGCAATATTCAGTACCAAGCCAGCCCATCTGACAGTGACCACACATGCCTGGTCACCCCCCATTGGTCGGACATCCCACTCAGACCCTGGAGCCCCCTTCCCAAACATCCCCATAGATAGCATTCAGGGTCTCTTTCATCGCACCCCCAAGGTCTTCAAGTCAGTCAGCTTCCAGATATGACCACATCCGTCACACCACCTGCACTGAGGAGACTCCTCATCTTCCCACACCCCCTAATCTAGGGTCAGGCCAATGTGACCTTGATTTGCTGCTGGTTCTCTAATTGATTTAGTCTTATAACTCTCTTCTCTGGGTCCCTCCTCCACCTCTTCCTGCTCCTTCTCTTCCTCTTTCTTTAACAGCCAGTCCCATCCCCTTCTCTCTCCTTTCCGCCCCCTTCCCTCCCCCTCTCTCTGCTGGGAGCCCGTACTTGCTCAACAAGAGTTCTACGGCAGTCAGCATGGCTATTTTGCCGAGGACCTCAAATCACCTCACTGATACTCCTAGCTCTTGTCACTCATCTTCAGGTTCCTTAGTGAAGCCCTCCATGGATCAACTTCCACCATTACTTCCAAGTTGACGTTCTGATCCCCTGCTCGCTCACTTCTGAGTCTCTCAAATGACAGTCAGTTGATCACATGAGTGGCGAGATTTTGTTTGTGCTGTAACAACTAAAGCTTGCCTGAGGATCAGAGTCATGAGCGAGCCACTAGTTAGCTATAGAGGCCAGGCAGTGGCGGCACACACCTTTAATCCCAGCACTCAGGAGGCAGAGGCAGACAGATCTTTGCGAGTTCAAGGCCACCCTGGACTACACAAAATTAACCCAGTCTCAAAGAGAAACAGAGCCAGGCGGTGATGGCGCACACCTTTAATCCCAGCAACACCAGGGAGGTGGAGACAGGAGTGATGTGGCTGGGTGGAGAGAGGAATAGAAGGTGGGAGGAGACAGGAGCTCAAGGCTTGTAAAGAGGACTTGTAGAGACAGGATACTCCATTTGGGCTGAGGATTTCATAGAGGTCAGAACTAGTGGCTGGGGGCTCTGCTCCTCTGATCTTTCAGCTTTCACCCCCTTAATATCTGACTCCAGGTTTTTACTAAGACCAATTTGATTCATGCTACACACATGCACCAGGATCTCCTGAAGTCTGGCTTACAAATAGAGGCTCCTTTAAATTCTTGTCTACCTAGAACTTAGAATGTGACCTTACTTAGACACAGAATCCTCCCAGGTGAAATTAAGTTAAAATGGGGTCATGGTTCCTTTAGAGAAAAGAAAATAGAGACTAGGGCAATGGCTCAGGAGTTAAGAGCACTTGTTCCTCTATAGGATCAGGGCTCAGTTCCCAGAACCCATACTGTGGCTCACAACCATCCATAAATTGAGTTCCAGAGGATACAATGCCATCTTCTGACCTCAGACACACAAGTGGCATAAAGACATACATGCAGGGAGAGCACTCCCAAACATAAGATTAAAAAAAAAACAAAAAACCCTCTGTAGACCAGGCTGGCCTCAAACTCACAGAGATCTGCCTGCCTCTGCCTCCCTAGTGCTGGGATTAAGGACCATTTAGCCTGGCAGATAAAATAAATCCTTTAAAAAAATTTTTTAAGGTTTTATTTATTTATTATGTATACAACATTCTGCCTCCATGTATGCC
>LOJH01068808.1:0-10054 GCA_001685095.1 Ellobius talpinus
AGGAAGTGGAAATTTTGAATGGTATTATTTATAAAGCAATAAAAAATAAATAAAAAACAAAAACAAAAACAAAAAAAACAAGCAAAAGTACCAATAAATCAATTGAGTTCATTCTTTGGAGACCAATATAAAAAATAAAGTTAAATTAAAACAAAGGAGAAGACAAGATGGCTCAGCAGAGACACTCTTAATGGCAGAAGGAGAGAACCGGTTCCATGAAACTGCCTTCTGAACTTCAAAAGCATACTATGGCATGTATACCCCTAATCTCGCATGTGCACATCATGTACTCACACAACGGTAATAATATTTTTAAAAAGTGACATATCTGTGATAATACGATAGGAAATACTAATAAAATTAAGGCAAGACACAGTCTAAGAGAAAAGATTTGTACCCTACTCTCTGATGAAAGACTTGAATTTGTAGTACACAAAGTACTCTTAAAAGTTAACAAGGATTCAAACACTGAATGAATGATTGGAACAGATACCCATTAGAGAAGATGTGCAGATAGAAAAGAGGCATAGAGAATCACTCTTTCATCCCTGTGACTGAGGAAAGTGATGTAAACACTGAGATTTTGCTTTACTTCTTCAACAGTTGCTAGGATATCTGAAATGGGTGAACACGCAGGGTGGTAGAAGCATAAAGCAACAGAGTTCACTGGGGTGGTTGTGAGATGACATGACCATGTTTTCTGGAATGTATACTTTCAGATTTATGAAAAAATGGTCAGAGGGTGTTACAGCCTTGGATATTAACTTCTTGATTTCTTATGTACATGACAGTAGCTTCATGTGTCTTGTTTTGTTTTTCTTTAAACATTTTCAGAGTAATTTTATAATTGCATGAATTTTACCCAGACACTACTAAAAGTTACTGTATGCCTCACTACCATTCTCATTATTAATATCTGACACCCTTGTGGTTTGCTTGTCAGAATTTATGAATTGGTATTGCTATCTTATTACTTGAACTGAGTGCAGTAAGAAAAGGAAGCATAGTAACAAATTCCAGTTGAGGTGGTTAATGGGAGTAGCCAGAATAAAGCAAATACAGATGAGTTTTTATTCTGCAGCTGACTTAGCTGAGTGGTGCATGAAAAGAAGTGATCAATTATAGGTCTATACATATAAAACTCAGAATCTAGTTTAGAATATCCCTGGTAGAAGATTATTTATTGTAACACTCTTTATTCAGATACAAAATTGTCAGTCTAAATAAAGATATTCTATTGACATACACATACAAAAAGTAAAGATAGAAGAGCAAAAAAAAAGAAGTCTGTAGATAGCAGTAGAGAAAATCAAGATCAGACTGGGATGTAGCGGGAAAGTGCTTCAGGGTCACATACATCGGGACAGTCACCTTCTGCAGAGTCATGTATCCTTGGAAGTGTAGCAGATGAACCAGGCAGTTTAGCAGTGAGGACATTTTCAAGTTCCTGCCCTTTCAGTTTCCAGGGTGCCTGAGCTGTGTGATTTAGGGAGCTCACTTCTCTGAGTTAGGGATTTCAGGAGCTCAATGGTGCCCTGTCTTACATACACCTTCAGACACTAGGTGAAGAACAGCAGGCTGGATCTCAGAACACTGCAGTCTGGGAGCATCCAGTGGTGGTATCCTTTATTCTTTCTTCATACCCATTGTTCTGGCTCAAGTTGGGAATTTAGATCTGGCTGCCGCTTTTTCTGCAGGATTGGTTGTAAAACTTGTTTAGTGGATATACTTCAATATGTGAGGTAAATCACTCAGTCACTTCATTTTCATTTAAATATCTTTTCATTTTAATTTGGTTCTTATGTTTGTTTGTCTGTTTGTTTGTTTGTAGTGCTGGGGACTGAACCTAGAGCCTGACAAACGCTAGGCAAGCATGCTCCATGGACTTTTATCTCCAAAACGCTTTTGCTCCATTTGCCATTCACCTTGTTTAAAGGAACATCCTTAAGCCCAAGATGCATAAGAGATCCCAGGATGCATAAAAGAAACCAACCTGCATTAGCACATAAAGAAACTTGATCATCAAATGTTTTCTGAGTAAGCTCAGTCAGTAATCCAATCAAACAATGCATTTGCAAAACATTGTGACTTACGGGGATGCAGTTTCCAATATAAAGCTGGCTCACTCATGATTCCCTAATTATGATCTATGTCCATGACTTGATATAAGCCAGACAGTCTTCATTAGCTCCCCCCTCTGAAAGGGAGACTTTAGTGAACATACTTCTAAATTAGACTGCTTTTAGCAAGAAAATAAATGGCACAGAAGAAAAAAAATACTCCTCAAACCATTCTGCGTTCTGCTAAGTGCTTGCTAATGCAAAGTCCCCGAGGACCCCCAGTCTGGATCGACATAGAGTCAATACAATAATTTATGGAAAAGTCACCGCATCTTTGCACGACCAAGGAAAAGTCTTTGTCTTCAGAAACTGACCATGGGCTTCCAGCAAAAATAAATAGTTAATGCAGACAGGAAAGGAGGAAAGGTAGGATTAACTGGGAAGGTAAACTTGCCTCTTTTTGAAGTTCCCGGCAATGTATGTTTATTTTCCTGTTCCCTCAGTTACCCAATTAAAAAAAAAGGAATGTCATTTCTCTCCATGGACAGACCTTACTGGGATTTTTTGGCATTTTCCTATGTTGCGCTTTATAGATCACTGTTTAGATGATGGTCTTAGTCTCAAGTTTCCCATGCCTTCTTTGCTACCGGAAAACTGCGAAAAGCTTACAGTTATGATGTGTGCGAAAGCATACAGAAAGCCTCACCTAACTGAAGTACTGGAATTATAGGCATGTAGTGCCACTGCTGGCTTTTACACGTGGGCACTCCAGGTCTAACTCAGTCACTCTTACTTGGCTGGCAAGTGCTTTCCCACCTACACTACCTCCCAAGCCTCCTCCGTTGCCCTTTGAAAAATATTTATTTTATTTTTAATCATGAGTATGTTTGTGTGACTGTATGTGGGTATGTTAATATGAGTGCATGTACTTGTGAAAGCCAGAAGAGGGCATCATATCTTGCGGAACTGGAGTTCCAAAGGATTGTTAGCCACCTGAACTGGGTACTAGAAATTGAAATCAGCTTCTGTGCAGGATCAATAAGCATTCTTAACCACTGAGGCTTCTCTCCAGCTCCCTACATTATACATTATCCCTTTAAAATAAAAAATATTTAGTAATATTTCCATTTAAAAAATCACAAGGCATGTTCTGTACTAGATTTTGCTGCTATTTGTTGCTTGTTGTAATATTTCTATTATAGAGCCCTGATATAGATTCATAGGGGAGTATTTATGGGACTAAAGGTCAGAATTATTAAATATTTACATTCATTAGAACATGATCTTTGGTGTAGGCAGAAGGGAGAGGAATTAATTGGTTTATTTCCAATCACAGAACTTATGAACTTACTGCTTGGGTAATTTCTTAAATGTCACAATTAAAAATATTGAGCTATTTCTCTGTGAGCTTTCATTGAAATGGTAGCAGTCATTTCTAATGTCACCTAATAAATTTAAAAGATGGTCTTTAAATTGAAACATATCATCACTACAATTTCTCCTTCTCAAGCCCACAGCTCTAAACAGTCAGAGATGCTCTTCTTCATAGACTCACATTCTGAGAGCTACAATACTATGACATGATGTGTTTGTCTCCTTCAGTAGAGACAGACAGAGCAGAGGCTGCACCAGGACCTGGGCTGTGTATCACTGAACCAGCATCCTTTTATGTTGGCTTTTAATTTCTCATCTAAAAAATTTTAATTCTTCTCTAATATCTCTCTACATTTTGTCTATTTGTGTGTGTGTGTGTGTGTGTGTGTGTGTGTGTGCTTCAAGAAGAAAAAGGGCAATAGGCCAGAAGGGATCCTCAGTTGTCATTTCTCAGAAGAGATCTACCTTTCTTTTTGGAGACAGGACTTCTCACTGACCTGGAACTCACAGAGCAAGCTAAGATGGCTGTCTAGAGAGTCTAGAGATTTGCTTATGTCTGCCTCATCAGTGCTTCATCTTTTGTATAGATTCTAGGGATTGAGATCTGTAGCCCAGTTGAAAAGTTTTTTGTTCACATAATGATAAAACGTAGAACTGTCATATTAATAATGTGTAAACTAGGTGGCCATCCATAGTGTATCTCCATGGAATCAGAAGAATGAAAGACAGGAATCGGTTGGGGACTCTGTAGTACTTCTAGATCCTGGGGAAAGGGGTGGTGTAGTACCCAGTGATTCAGGACCGCCACACTTAGCCCTGGTTCCTCAGCAAGTGAGATCAGCAGGACATGATGAAGGTTTGTAGGCATCTGTATTAGTAGCTTGGGTCCCAATTGATAACCAAAATGGTAAACTCTTCACCTTGGTGACATGAGATGGGAAGATGCAAGGTATTCCAAGTTACTACAGTGTTTGGTGGGTGAGCCAGCAGAAAGATTGATCAGATGGTGTGGAAAAGTCCAGTTTTAGCATGGAGGAGACTGGCTCTAAAGAGTTAAATTGGCTGATTTTTATGCATAAATATACATTCTTTAAAGATGTACACTGCAACTACATGTTTGCTTATTCTCAGCTGGGAAAGAAACTCTTAACAAGTCATTCCAAGAACATTTGATGGTTCTTCATGGAATGTGATAGCAAAGCCATTCATTCTGATGTTGGAAGTGGCTAGCTAAAGGAAGCTATACCTATCTCTAGTTTTATGGGTTTATGGAAGAATCAGATAAAATGGGTAAGATATATACTCTGTATTCCAAGAAGAGGGGAAACTGTCCAACATGACCTTTGATGGAGAGGAGTTTGCCAGGGCTGTGAACTTAGAGAAGTCCTTCCCTGCTCCCAGACATCATGACTGACAGAAGGCTAAAGCTGGCCCCTCATTCTACAGTATTAAAGACACTATCTCTGAATTTTGACAAAGAGTCTTAGAATTGACCAAGACACAGAGCCAGGTTGATGTAATTATCAGGGTCAGGAATTTCATCCTCTTCCCCCATGGGATCAGCAGATGCCAGAACTGTATCCCAGGGTGAGATTTGCAACTTCCATGACTATGCAGAAGTTACCTACCAGTCTATTAAAAGCCCAAACACAAGGGGTCCTCAAAAGCATAATGATAGCTATTGGGGAGTAGCAGAACATTGTAACGGGCATGTGAGAGTGCTAATAAAATGTGGGTGTAGTCAAAGAGATTAAGATGAGGGGATGCTCCAAGAGACAAAAATGATCATGTCAGACATTTTGAAGCAATAGTCTTTGATCACAATGATAAATCACAAGATTGGCATCAATGAAGATTATTAGACCATTGGAGCAGATATCTTTGTAGAAGTACTTTCTCCATGAACTTGTAGCATCATCTGTGCAAAGCTATAGCAGAGGAGAGATATTTGTGATGTAATCAAGGCTCTTGTGTCAAGAAACCTTTTATAACTTGCAGGCATTATTTAGTTTTAGGTTTAAACTTTTATTTGTTTGCTTGCTTGGTTTATTTCAGTTAGGTTTAGTTTGGGTTTCGGTGTAGTTAAGGTTGAGAGTGAATCCTTTTTTTATTCTCATAATGTTCACATTTGTTTCACAAATCGAAATGTTGTCTGCTCATCTGTATGAGGTAGCTAGGCTGAAACACTTACAGAATGCCATTTTTTGCTTTCAATGATGTGCCTTATGAGAAAAAATGCTGCCCCCTGCCCTTGCCGTCCTGTCCTTTGTCTTCTTTTCAGATCATTCACAGGCTTCCAAATCTAGACACGGGCATGCGTCCCATGGATACAGTCCAGTGCTTAGTCTAGAGGCTTATTGCTGACCTAGAATGAGAGCAGAATCACATTCCAGCTGGGATCTCAAAGATGTCAGTTGGTTTGACTTCCAGTAAACAGGCAATGTGTAAAAGCAAAAGTTCCTCTGCAGAAAATTCTGGTTATCATCAAATGGGCATAAACAGCAGCCTCAGCTTTCTGCTTCCAGTCTCTGCCTTGTGTCTGGGTGATGCATACCTGGGTTAGAGGAGATGAAGACGAAAAGTTAAGGGTAACTCGGGCTGTACCCATGCTTCCTTGCCCATCTGTCATTGTGGTATACATTAGCACCTTTTCTCAAACCTTAACCATCCCTGATGTTTCCCATCTTATCTTTATTATAAGTCCTCAAAATACAGTAGCAATAGAAGGAATATTTTTCTTTATACAAAAAAAATAAAAATGAGTTTCTTTTCCTGCAAAATAAAATTTTAAAAAGGAAGAATTAAGAGAATTTGTTCAGCCCTCTTGATCAATGGTTTTGAATGATCAGTCAGGATACAGTTTGACCACTGCAGAGTTTTCATTGTTATTTTGAGCAAGAGACACTGGGAAAGCTAGCGACCAACATATGGGTATCTTCTAAGCAAGAACAGTTCCTTCTGGAGAGGTTTCTCAGCTTTTTTATATTAGCATTGGGATCATCATGTTATTTAGGAGTCTCAACCCAATGACAGTATGTGGATAACACATAATTTTTTTTTAAATTTTGTCTGCAATTCTAAGAGAAATGCCCTTTTTATCTAGTATGCCGGAGACTAAGGATGAAAATTTATCAAGTACGCTGGACCTTAAAGATAAAGATGAAAAGTTATAAAGCACAGTTTGAAGTTTGAAGTTCACTTCCTTTATTTTTCCAGAAGGGTGTAGTTAAAATTGATATTTTTCACATTCGTCTAGGTTTGTAATGCCTAGATTGAAATAAATGCAGTCACTGCTGTACTAGAGAATGCTCCTCTTTTCTCTTTTGTTCTCATGGAGAGCTGTTACGAAAACTACACACTCTGAAACTTGCAGTTTTATGAGTTTAATAATGATTCTCAATTTAATTCTAGTGATATTTTATTTCTGTATTTTCTAAATTTGAAATGATTATATCTTATCTGAAGAATAGCATCACACATTAGAGGTATCTTCGGGGATAAGAATAAACATTTTTATGGTTAAACAATAATTAATTTGAGGTATCAGAACTCAGATGCTCATGTCCCAATAATTTGGGGTCATATGTCATTTCTTTATTTGCACATGTTTAGAAGTAACCCAGCTATTTGACATTTTGGTGTTTAACAGTGAACATTATAATTTGGTCAGGTCCAGTTTTCTACACTGTTATTTATCAAGCCTGTATGTAGCATTTTGATCTTAAAAATCATTTATTTGCATTTCTCCCTCTGATAATGAAGTTATAAACTCAACCTGGCTTTCCAGGTATAAACTGAAATCCTTGTGGTTATATATCTTTTCTGTTTTGCTGAATAATTCAGCTTTATATTCTTCTCGCACAGACCCTGATATTTTTCTTTCATGAGACAGCAATTGGTTTGGATTTATTGCACACTTTCATCCCAGCCCTTTCTCTGTAGGTTTTCTTCCATCACCTTTCCCATTCAGAGAATAACAGTTTGGGTGCTTATGAGTTGTGTGACTTTTTTTAAACCCTGACTATCAATATTGCTGTTTTATAACCCATCTCTCTCTTTTTTATCTCAGAGGGCATTGGAAGGGAAAAGACAGAGTATGCATAAAAACATTTCTCATTATTTTCACATCCTTTTCTAAAAGCTCTAGGTAGTAAGATTAGTCTTACCATTCGTACCTCTGCATTCCTCATCTTCACGCTTAATGCCATCTAATGACTTTATCAGTTTTGTAATAGTCACAGCCACAGAAACATATGATTTTCATCAGAAAAGGAATTGTAAGGTTTTCCTGTGTGCTAAAGTTCTCAATCTAACGAATCTGCTGCCTAAAAAAATCATTCATTAGATTTCACTACTCATTCAAGGAAATTGGGGTGCCATAACAATCCTCCTTTGGGATTATTTAATCTGAATCTATACAGGCCATGTGTTTAAAAGTTTGGGTCAGTTCTTTGGTACATACAACATTTTAGGATTTGGGTTAAAGCAACTTTTGCCTCCACTCACCTGTTGAGGAGTGGGAAAAGGGTCCCAAGGACAAATTAGATCATGACATCTTCGAGGAGACAAATTTGTACGGGAAGCTTGTATCTATGCAGTCTTAGAGGAAGAGGAGCAGGACTTTGTGACTTTCTCCACTAATTCCCACATTTCTGTTTGGAAAGGAGAGCTCAAATATGATTTTTAAAATGAAACAGGACTAATGAAACAACATAGAGATAAGTTAAGGTAGCAATATCTGGAAATTACCTTTGATTTAGTAATCAAGATTTTATTTTAAGGGATATTATCTCCCAAATTTAAAAATAGTGCAGTAGTTTTATTTTACTTATTTCAGCAGTATTTTTTCCTACTATTTCAAGACCTTTGAGCTACAGCCAAAATATTAGTAATCAAATATCATTCAACCAATGTATTTACATTAGCAGTAAGTATGTAAGAGAATTCTAAGCATACAAGTACATAGGTTAAACTCGAGTAATGTGAAAAATAGGCTAAAATAGTGATAAAAATTATGTCCAATGGATGAGTTCACAAAAAAATTAAATTTGTAATGAACCATCTGGAGAAAAATGATTTATAATGAAAATGCACAGCAGGAACTATAAAATTTACAGTTTATGGCAAGATATGCCATTAAAACAATTTTGTTTTCCTCTTCCGTTGATATAAGGTCAGTTCTCCAGCCTTCTCTGCAGCTAGGTAAGACCCTGGACATGACATGCGGCATATTACACCTTCTTCCTTCCCTGTTAAATGATGGGGAAAAGTCTGTGGAAACTTGAGATGGCAAAGGACAAAAAGGCCTTATGCTGCCTGGTCTGTTTACATCTGTCCCTCTTTACATCCTAACAAGAAAAAATAAACTTTTATTTTGCTACCTGACTGAGGTGTTGTGCTGTATCTTAACCTTATCCCCAGTGAACATTAAAATCATAAAATTACATCTGTGCAGGAAGCAGATAAAGTCCTGAGTGAATATGTATTGTCATAGGCACAGCCATGCCAAGGAGCTCAGTGCCTCAGAACAATGAACATAGCAAAACATTCCCCAGGTGAGGCTCAGAGAAAAGCCAGTTGCTTCCTTTTGTCCAAGTACAAATGTTTACAGAGAATTGACCAGTGTGTGTAAAAACTATCAATTACAGCTTTCTCCTCAATGACTATAGTCTTGAGCATGCTCCCATACAGAGACCTCCTAGTGAGCTTACCTAAACCAGCCTTCCTGTTCTCTTTATATGTTAAAAATTAATATGCTGAGGTTCTAGGCTGGTGACCTCCATCAAAGTAAGCAGATTCCACCTGATGCCATCTTTATATACATATGTCTGTGTGTCTGTCCTTTTCTTATCTCACCAGTCAGGTAAGTCCTTAAAGGGTGCAAAGAACATCATATCTGCAATATATATAATCTTTCTTCACAAGTAGGTTGATTCTCTGGAGTTCACAGAAAAGAGTGAGTTCTTGTGATCCATAAGCAGTAGAAAGAAAGGGCAGTCCATAATAGATGTTTTCCAGATCTTTGGGATTAGGATCTTAACAGTATCTTTTCTCAAACTTCTTTTTCCTTTATACTAAAATCAGAATGTGATCCCAAGAGTGTGAACACCCACTGGTTTCTCAGTCTAATGAGGAGGGAGGAGACATAGGCTTAAACGCTATTTACCATGTTATGAAAAGACGTGGACCAAAGCCTGATATGGGATCAAGGACTTAGGGTGCTGTGAGAAGCTATCATCTTAAAAGGAGTAAGGGTAAGAGCTAAATTCTGGTAGGAATCAGAAAAACACATTAAAGCTTGTGGGTCAGAGTTAACTGTCTCTAGTTATCCTTTTAAAAAAACACCCAATATGTCTTTAGTTTATCTTTACAAACATCTTTCTGCATAACGTGGTTAAGATGAGATGAGGTGGTATATGTGGAAAAATCTATTTGATGCTCATTTAGAGATGGTACCCATTGTTTTCCATTACAGTACCAAAGCTCCTCCCATTCAGTGTGCTTCTGTCATCAAGAAATAAGTCTGTTTCCCTTCCACTTGTGTCTGGGCATGCAGACCCACCCATAGACCCAAGTGAGGATTTTACCAAGGCCTGAAGCCACCTTTATGTTGCTGTTTT
>LOJH01068810.1:0-10054 GCA_001685095.1 Ellobius talpinus
AGTCCAAGGTCCTCCCCCCTCCATCGAGGCCTAGGAAGGTGAGCATCCAAACACCCCATTTAAGACATAAGAAAATTAAGGGTCTGTGAGATGACTCAGCAAAGAATCGCCTTGTTGCCAAGTGTGATGAGGGGAGTTTTATCCCTGGAACCCACATATTCTTAGGTAGAAGGAGAGAAGCAACTCCACAAAATGGTCCTCAGACACCTGCTTGCTGTGATACAATGTGACCCTATACACCCCACACCACCACCACCACCAATACGTAACATAAATAAAAATAAAATCGAGTAGAAGTTTGTCTAGAGGAGAAACATAATCCTAATAGATGTCCTTTGATTTAAAATAAATATTGCTTGAAATCTCACCAGTTTGAGATCATCATTTTCATGATTCCAGGAAACTAAATGACTAATGCTTCCAGCTCAATTTTCCAGGCATATAAACATGATTTTTTTTGTCCATCATTAATTTTCTCTCTGGATACCATAAAGACATTTTTGAAAGAATTATGGTGTCTGTGGTATTCTGCTGCTGTTCATGCTGCTCTAGGATACTCCGTGGTGACCTTTCTTTCTCTTCTGAGTCACTCATTTGCGTTGCCGACATCACCGTCTTCTTTTGTATCGCCTTCCTTACTATTCCTTCTTTCTTTTTTTTTCTGAATCCTTCTCTTGGAAACAAAAATTAGGGGAGTTTCTAACATAAGTCTTTTCTTCATAGCAACTTGGAGACTGGGTTTTCTTAAAGGACTTGGGTAGTTTTAAGAGCAGCTGATAGTTCAATGCTACTTGTATCTTCCTGTACTATGGACTACCCAAGTGGGGGGAAACACTTATTTCAGTGAAAATTACAATGACTTATCGTGACTGAACATTTTGAGATAGCTGTGATTTATTTTACACTAATGTTATTTATTTATTTTACACTAATAATACTAAAGATTATTTAATTTCCTTTTAGTCCCAAACATGGGAAGTGGCAGAGATGGCATTTGCAAAACCTGGGGACAGTATCACTTTGAAACATTTGATGGGATCTACTATTACTTCCCAGGAAGCTGTTCTTATATATTTGCAAAGGACTGTGGTAATTTGGAGCCTCAGTACACTGTATGGGTAGGTAGTACTCAAATTTCATCAATTTAAAAAAAAATTACCTCTGGGAAATAATGTATTTTAAAAGTATTGGACAAATGATGAGTAATGGACAACAATTATAGAACACACAGGGACCTACTCTTAATGGAATGATCCAATTTTGTGGCCATATTAGTAATTCTATTAAGATGATGTCTGGCATGCTAGCAACAGGGACTGAATCCATGAGAGTGTGTCTTACAGGCTGTAGAGAAATATATGCTATTTACCATAGCTACTATCATCAGTATCCCTGATACGTTTTTTTTTGGTAATTTGGAAGAAGGTAAAGTCAGATATTAATAATATTAATCATATTTTCTCCCTCCTTGCTATTTTGACTTGAGATGCCCACTTGCTTTCATGTCTTTTAAATGCCCCTCCTGGGCTAAGGAATGTAGCTTATTGGTATGGCAAATTTTAGCATGCACAAAGCCCTGGTTTGGATTCTTGACTCCAAAAATGGATGAGTAAATAACAATATAAAACGAAAGCAACTCTTGGTGTGTAGAGGAAGCCATGTTTATGACAGCAACTACATGAATTACGTCATTGTTAGGTAGATTCGTGCTGCATGATAGAGCTCACAGAACTCACGCTAGGCTTCAGAATTCCCAAGTCCAATGAAAATATCTCAAAATTCAGTTGCAGAAGAGCAGTAGCTGAAGCAAGGGCACCAGAGACTTCCTTTCTTGTTTATCAAGGCATCTCAAGTCACAAGTAGGGGAGTACTGTACTGTCCCATCTAAAAACTAATTCTTTATAGACAAAATGTTGAAATCTGACCTTTGTTTTCCTTCTAAATCATGTTGTATTTGTCTGAATTCCCCATTGCTGGAAGATGCAAGCTTTGCATCTGGACCCTAGGTCTGCGATCCTCTAAGACAGTGAAGTATAAGGAATGGTGAATCTTGGGGCAGTGGGATAAACAGAAAGTCTCTTTAGGAAGAGAAATGGCCCAACTTGAGTGCTTCCAAGGCACAGTTCTCCATTTTCTCATTGGGAGTTACCATCCCGCCCCAACCCTCCCAGAATTTTGGCCTCTTCAACTCCTTTGACCCTCTAATTAAAATTCTCTTTTTCAGTGTCTCACTCTTTTGTGAACAAAGGTATCAACTTGATCATCTTTCTTGAAACCTACTACAGTGCAGAGCGCAGAACCATGCTCCCACAGTTAAAGGATGGGTCCAGTTTTCAATGATGGACTTTTCTTTCCAACCCAGAAGCATGTTTACTTAAATGCAGTCTTTCTTATTGGCTATAAAAGTAGTTTACTTTTTCTTCTTTTTTGAAAATTTGATGAAAATCATGAGTCTAAAACTTGCAAGGGCTGTTATTTCAGGGACACCATTGTTAACGGCGTCCTATATTTTCTTTTAGGACTATTTCTTTGGATTTTATTCAAATTCATGAATTGAAAAGATACTGTTTAATGTTCTCTTCTATATTTTCACTGAATGTTATATCAAGAACTTTCCTTTGTGCCACATAGTCTTAAAAATATAAATTTTATTAGCTGCATGTTTCAAAGTCATGGAGTACTTAAATGATTTAACAATATTCTATTTTGGAAATTTAGATTTAAAAAAGTGAATATTTCAAAAAATGGAATATTAATATGCATTTTCCCTTTCATAGCCATGTTGTTTTTATTTAAATTTTCTTTTATTTTTATGAAGGTAATATAGGCTCACAGTTTAAAATATTTCATCAAGATGTGTGTAACAGAAATGGCTCGTTGTCCATTCCCTACCGTAACTTAGTCTGACTCCCAGGATCAATTGTTCCAGCTTCTTGAGCTGTGTCTTCTGACTTTTGTCTTATATCACAATATGTGGTTATATCTGCAGCTGTCAAAGTTATAAATCATCTCTTCACTCTTACTGTAGCAAGTGAGGATTGTCTTGATCACACTGTGCTTTTTGCTTAGCTAAACATGCCAACACACACATTTAAAAACACATACACACAAGCACACAGGAATATACACACATGTCCTTTCTCTTTCTATTGTTATATCAGTATTTCTGACCAAATCAACCGGTAGATTTTATGTCATTGTCACTATGTAAACAGTTAAGAGTTGAGCATAGGAAGTTACGCTGATTTTATTACCCTTATGCATTTTCCTAGGGTGGACAATTATTCCTTTTGTTGTTATTTTACCTCAGTCACCCTTGTCTTCCTCCACACTCTTATCCCTGTAGGACACTTCTTGATAGAGTCCCTCTTCCCTGGAGCCTCCTCTTTTCAACCCTCCCTTTTTATGCTCACATCAGACAAGCTCCCTCACAGGCCTTTCGTCTTCCGCACTGGAGGTGTCTTCTCACTCTGCTTCTGGAGACTACTCTGTTGTGTCCTGTATTGCTTTTTTCTTGTTTCTTGGATCCAAGGAAAGGTCTGATGATGAGGGGAACTTTGTCTCCTTGGGGAATCAGCTTTGAAAAGCTTCCTGGGTCCTTGGAACTCGTTGCCTATACTTGTGGAAAAAAGCTTGGTCCTACTTTTGAAAGTGTTTTTGTTTGTTTTCTTAATTTATTTTATAGCCTGGCCACAGTTTTCCTTCCCTCTTCTCCTTCCATTCTTCCCCCCATCCCTCCACTGTTCGCCTCCCCTCAAACTCCTCCTCCTCCATTTCTGCTCAGAAAAAGGCAGGCCTCCCATGAATCTAAACATAATATGGCATATCAGGTTGTAGTAAGACTAAGCACGTGCTGATGTATTAAGGCTGGACAAGGTGACCCAGTAAGTGCAGTAGGGTCCCAAAAGCCAATGAAAGAGTTAGGGGCTGCCTGCTAGGTTTTTAACTCAATGTCTAGAAGGGAAAGAGACACTTATCTGGGAAATAAGCATGGAAGGACAACTCTGAAATCTTGATTTTAATTTGAGAAGAATTTCTAGAAATTTTGAGTTCAATTTTCTGATTTCTGAGCATTTTTTTACTCAACCTTTCCACTGCTTCTTAAGAAAAAGAGGAGTAAAAAAAAGAAAGAAAGAAAATGGAAAAAAGGAGGTGTCTTTTCTTTATCCCCACAGCTTGAAGATGTCATGGGTACAGGAGGTGGATATATATTTTGTGCATCTGTACATGTCAGGCCCATCCTGTATTACGCCTTCCACCTTAGGAACATTTGCTCTCTTGTTACCTCTATTCCTCTTTTTCAACATTTTGCTACTTAAGTCTTGAAGTTCCTGAACTGAAAGATCTCTTCATTTTCTTATTGATTCTTGCTTATTTCCCATCATTTTCTGTTCTACATTGTGGAAACCTTCTTTCCAACTCATATCTCTTTCTACCTTCTGATTATTTAATTTCTTTTATTGTGTTGTCAATGTTTAGTTATTTCTATTTTAAAAAATTTCTTTTCTTTTTTACAGATGTCATATGTTCACTTTTCTGTCTGATAGTTGATATTTTGTATATATATATACACACACACATATATATAAACATAAACATAAGTATATATAGCGTTTACAGATCAGTTTAGAGTTAGGATTTAATTATAAGGATCATTTATTATATTCACAAAGCAATCAAAAAAGGTTATTGTTTCTTTGATTTCTTTTTTTTCATTGTTTCTTTGGTTCTGTCTTTCATAGTATGGACTTTCTTCAGATGATAACCAATCCATGAATATTTGTTTACATTTGAGAATATATGCTTAAAAACTGATATAGAACCACTGACATTTGCAGAGGGCTTGTTTGGCTAATGTGAGGCCGAGCGAGGACACTGTGGTTTCATTAGCAAAACCCCCTTGTATTGATAACTGTCAATCTTCCCCATTTGTTCTCTAAAGAGGAATTCCTCAACAATCTGAATGGAATTAGATGATGGCTTCTGGATATTGAGAATATTTCAGTAAAATTCCTTTCCCTAACCTTTGTGTTTCTTGTCTTTTTTTGGTTAAGTAGGTTTCTACGTTTTGTCCCACAGTTTCTCCTCAAACCCCATTCTTTCCATTCTTTCTTAGTGCCTCAGAGAATTTTTCCTTGGCCTGGAATCTAAAATCCTCTCCTTACATCTTGATGTGTATATTCTATATCTTCTCTTCACTTAGTATTCCTTTTAGTGTTATCAACACTATATATTTTATCTCTATTTAGTTGTACATTTCACTTCTTTTCCTGTCATGGGATATAAATTTAAGGGAGGCAGATATTTTTGTCTGCTTTATTGATGGCTATAGTTCTAGAGTGTGTTAAATACATAAGTGGATGACATTTACCACTTACATATTGAATTATTATCTTTAAGCTGTCTTATTGGTGATTTTTTTATCCTTTTCATATTTGAAAGTTCTTTTGCATTTGTTTAGCTACCGATTTTTCAATTGCTTTGTAGTTTTATGACTTATATTTTGGCTTTTGAGCCTTCTAGAATGTATCTGGAGCTAAGGTAAAAGAATAATATTCACTGTCTCTTTTTACCTTTTCTGCTCTTTCCTTGCCTTGTGTTATTCCAAGTGAGTGTAATTCTTCCTAATGTCTGAATTAGCACTTTATTATTTAAATGGTTTCTTTCTCTTCTAAAGTATTTGGAAACAGAGAGAATCAATTTTTATTTTAAGCGAAGTCATATTCACTTTGTCAGCCTATACATATTGCTTGCTATTGAACTCCATTCAACATTCTCCCATGATAGTCCATAGATGCCCTAACGGGGCATAAATACTCCAAATGAGTTTCCTTGTGGTGTTTATGATTCTTTTGTCAAACTAATTTTTCCCAGTATAGATCATATAGCTTCAGAATATTATTATCTAACATGTAGAAGCTAAGGTGAGCACACAAAATGTCCTGAATAACTTGCATTTCATAAAATTATATTGCTCGATTTTTGAGGCAAATATTATTTTCCTCTCAAAAATCCTAAGTGTAAGTGTAGTCCTCACTTTGTAGGGTGTCGTGGGGGCCAATGATGCAAGTTGTAACGATGCTCCAAGGGTTTAATTGCCCATGTGGATACTTGCCGTTGTTTCCCATGATTTCCTTTTTGTTTTTCTCCCTTCCAGGTCCACAACAGCCCAAAGTGCCTTGGTTCTGTGTATTCTTGCTTTCGTTCCATCAGCCTATTCTTTTCGAACCAAGAGGAAATTAGAATTTATGGTCACGAAATAAAAATGAATGGAATCAGGTAAGATGAGAAAAAAAAATGATCTGTGCAAATGACACCAGAGGTTGATTGACAGTTCCGAGGTCTCAGACTAGAAGGGAGTGGTGGAGAACAGGAATAGAGGGTTTGCTCTTCTGTTGACTTGTGCAGTAGTGTCAGAGAGACATCACACCTTCCGTGGCACTGGAGCCCACTAGGCAGCTGGGAATCTAGCTGGTCCACAGCTTCGTATGCATGATGCAGATATATTTGCAAAGGTGCACCTAGGATTGTCATGTTCTCCTGAGGGCACAATCAAGAACTGTCTCTATATAATTTAATTCTGATTACTTTGGGCCTCTTCAATATTTTCTCTTTCCCTTCACAGAACATCGTACAAAAATTGACTTTATTTTCTCTTGGGAAGGTTTCTGGAAGTCCTCCCGAGTCTATGAGAATGAGTCTTGGGCTTCCGTCGAAACTTGAGAGTTTCCATCGAAGCCTTGACAAAGACTCTGACCCAGTAAATAACTGTCCTTGTTGATAGATCAGAGCAGCCACCGTGGCTTCCTGTTGGCAGGAAGACCTGAGAGTTGTAGGGAAGGGGAATGCTTATGTTAGACAGAGATTTCATACAGTTAGAACCGGGAATCATGGGGAACAAATTCCTTTCTGATCTAAATAATTACAAAGACACCCAGTTTAGAACATTTCCTAGCTCAGCGAGGCCAGAGAAAGTAAATATTGTGATGGAACAGTTTTATCCATCATTCAGAACTCACTGTTGGGTGTGTGAACCATGGGATTCCTTCCAGTGTAGGACAGTGATGTTGCTTTTCCTCCATGTAGAGTCAGCCAGAGGCAGGAGCAGCATGGTAAAAAGGTGAGCCTCAGGGACCATTGTTTCAGTCCTGCAACCAAGAGCAGCCTTCACTCCATTTGGTGGTTGTTTAATATTTGATGCCTTTTCCTCTTGGTGCAAGGTCTTGCCATACATCAGCAACCTCTGTGTCATAAACATCAAGGAGTTAGAGATACCCATTTTTCTCCTAAAAATACATATTTAATTAAATTTACAGAAAAAAAGAGAGCTGGCAGACAGAGGTGGCTGGCAGTTAAACACAGCAAAAATCCCCCTCCCCAGAGCTACACCTCCCCTGAATTAGCACCCCATTAGTGTAAAATATGCTTATAAAATATGATCCACTATTTTGAAATACAGATCTTTTATAAACTTGTAAATTCAAACAAGGAATATTTTTATTGTTGTTTCATACTGACTTTTGCTATGAATTCTTTACATTTAGTTTTTAATCATAACACTTCTACTTGTCACTTATTCTCTAGTTATAGTTCTATAGTTACTTCTCTCTTCTTATAACTATTTTCTATAAATATTTTTATGTAAAAAAATCTTTGTGCAAATGGTCAGAGGTTATTAGTGTTTCTTTGGGAATTATCTATAGTTTGCTTACTTTTGCAGTTTTTGTTGGACAGAGTCCTGCTCTTTCTAGAACAGAAATTACTAATTTGAATTTTGGAGAGGAAGGTGTGACTGCATCTGTTAACTGCCTGCCTTACATCATGGTTTATAAATTTATTTTGATATGACTACCTTCATAAAAGTGAGCATCTCAAATTTATTTTACGATTGGGACCTGCTCTTTACAGCCTCATTTATAAATGGAAGGAGGGCAGTGTTCTCTGGCTTTCCAAGTGACTCATTTTGCTTTTGCAATGCTCATTTGTTACTTCTTTTTGGTTGGGAATAAAATCAGAGCTTAAGGACACCTGCATAGTTTGACTACTGCTTGTCTGTACTTTAGAACTGTTAATTTTTAGATTATCTTTAGCTGTCTGGATCAAAAGTATTTTTTAACCCTCATTCTATGACATTGGTAGAGCTAGTTTCCATGTTGAAAAGATTATATGCAACTTTCAGCTGGATTTTGAAACAACTACTAAGTTGTAAGTATTAACTCTACATCAGTGGCATCTTCGTTGTCTTTTAATTTAAATATTAAACTTGTCAACAATGTTGAGATTTCTCATATATTTAAACTTTTGGGGGATCTCACTGTATAGCTCATTCAGTAACTCTGTGTAAAAATTCTCTGTCGCCCGAATCGTCGTGAAAATCTGGTATGTGTAACTATAACTTGGCCGTGTTTCAGATATTACACTGTTCTGTTTTTTTTTTTTAAGCTTATCTCTGCCTCAGACAATTGGCCAGGTGTACATCGAGAAGCTAGCCGACTACATTCTGGTGAAAACTACCTTTGGCTTCTCATTGGCCTGGGACGGAATATCGGGTGTTTACCTGAAACTGTCCGAGGAGCACAGAGGGAAGTCCTGTGGTTTGTGTGCAAACTACAATGGCATTCAGTCGGATGACTTCATGATTCAGCAAGGTAAGAAGATGGAGCATGAGAAAGGGGTGGGGGAAGGGGTGTTCTCTTTAAAGTCCTCTTCCTTTGGCCAATAGCAGTTAGTAGCCAGAAGACTTGACCAATTGTAGAAAATCCCTGGCTTCCATATGTCTCCTCTGGTGATTCCAAGTGGAGGTCAAGTTAGAAAACACTTTCTGATTACTTGACAACATTTGCTAGGTTGAGATGCAGGACTTGCTAACATATCAAATGTTAACTGAGCATTTAGCTGGTTTCAGGAGTTTGAGCAATAATATATACACTGCCATGGGGACTTGGGAGCTGTGGTGAACAAAATGTGGAATTCCCCATCCTTGGAATTCATAGTCCAGTGATTTAAACCTTTCGACTTGAATGCATTTACTTTAGGAGAAAACCTATCTTGTATTCAGTCTGAACAGTAATAAATTAAAATGACTTCCAAATGATAGTTCTGTAAATATGATGAAATGGAAGTCAGGCTTAACTACTTTGCATAGCAACTGGGAAAAGTTTTATATACCTTCCTAGTCACTCATTGTGTCTAAGGCATGAAACTCACCTCAGTGAGTCACTAGTAATGGAGTCTATTTCTGTTTGGAGACTACTAAGGGGTAAGAGCACAGGCCGTAAGCATGATTCAAGTACACATAAAGAAGCCAAATAAAAAGGACATTGTTCTTAGTACCAGTAGACCTGACCTTGTACCTCACTTCCACTCTTACATACTTCTGAGATTGGATCATTGAATCTTTTCATTGCTGTAAAAGAGGAACACAGTAATTCTGGACTTATAGAGTAATAAGTGATAACAAAAATATACTTTATCATTTGTCATAATGTTTAATATGGCCAGATAGCAACATTATTCCTATCCCTCATATCATCTTGTAAGGTTTTTAGAATATAAAATTCTTAATTTTCAAACAATGTCACAACCTCCAGCATAATGCAGCTTTAAGTTGATTCTCTGAGAGTTGGAATAGATGTTATTAATTGCAAACAACTGCATTTAAACCACAATTTGCTATATGATATTGCTTGTTTTGCATTACAAAGTTAATGGTAGTTTTCTATTTATTGTACTTTAATGGGTGTTAAAAGAACATTTTAGAGCATGTATTCTGCAAGTCAGAATGTGGAATAAAAATTCTGCTTTGCTATTTATTACATTTTTTAATTTTAATGATGCAATAGCATTTATTTTCATAGAGTGAAAAGGATAAAGTGAGACAGTTCCTGCTAGCACGTAGATTTCCCATCACACAGATACCACTCAGTTCATTTCATGGACTTTGTAATTGTCTCTAGTGTCTCACAGGCATAGAAATATGTCTTTGTTAGTGACAGGGGAGCGGGCCTGCTTTCGTCCCACCCGGCTCCCACACGGCTAGCTTTACACCCGAAAT
>LOJH01068811.1:5711-15765 GCA_001685095.1 Ellobius talpinus
CCTCTTCTGGCCTTCAGGCATATACACAGACAAAATATTGTATATATAATAAATCAATAAATATTTTTAAAAAATTTTAAAAAAGAAAAAGTAATGTTAAAATTTGTAGAACAGTAGTTATTTTGATTTGGACAGGGTAGTCCGAAAATATCTCTAGTAATTCAGTAGTAAGGTGCAGACTGCTCAAAGATCAAGGGGAGAGTGTTCTATGGAAGCATTCTGAAGGGGCTGGTGAAGTGGCTCAGTTGGCACAGAACTCGTCTGCCACATGTTCTTGACAGTCTCGTTCAAAGCCAGGACTCACTTAAAGTTCAAAAGAGAACCAGCACCACACATGCACAGCACGCACACTCACAGTAGGGAAGCTTGAAACATTCCGGATAAGTCACTTTACTATTTTATGGCAAAGGGAATAACAAAAGTAGAGGTTTTGAGATGGCTTCTTTAAGTAAAGGAAAGGATGTAATATGGTGAAAGCAAAGGGCAGAGCAATCTCTTGTGAGTGTTGAAGGAATTACCAGACAAGGCCTGGACAGTGGGGGACAAAAGAAGCAGAAGGTGTGATCCTATCCTCACGTTGCTCAGTCTGGTAAGAGGATGGGTAATTGACTACATGTTTGCAGTACAGATAGGTGGTGTACACATGGCCTAGAGAACATAAGTACGGATGGCCAACCCACACTGGGGGAATCAGGATAGCGCCAAACACTCAAACATCTGTGGAACAAACAGTGACTAGTATTAGACACTGCTGACTGCTCCATGAACGTACATTGAGTAGTATTAGACACTCTTGACTGGTCCATGGATGTTCTCATGTAATACCTATGAAGTAGATCTCTAACCTTTTAAGATGGGGACAGTGATTCAGAGCAGGTAACTTCCTGTGTTTTAAGTTGCATGGGTGGGTTTTAAACTTGTAAAGTCTCCAGTCTGGATTTGATCCTACTGATGTATGCTGTCCCAGCTCTGCCCCTTTCCTTATCCCTTCCTGTTTCTGTAGTTTGCATTTGCATGTGTGTGATTGTCTTTCCTTGGAAGACTACATAAATCTGAGTGTGTATTCTCAGTGTCTACTTAGAATGCATCCTGCACCAAGTCATCAGTGTGTAACTTTTGAGTAAATAATTAAGCTCTCCTGCTATTTAAGTATGTTTATTAGCCAGAAGTTGACAAAGAACTTGACTTCTGTCTTTCCTTAAAAATATATATTTACCTACTGATAATTTTTTTGTACTTTGGATAAGCTTGTAATATTTACAATACAAGAAGTTTAGGAAGAATTTAGTAAGAAGGATGCTTTGATTAAATAGCAAGTAGTTACGTGTTCAGGATTCTACTGTTTAAACAGTTTTTGAGTTGGGAGTGGGGTAAAAAGAATATGGCCAGGATACAACTTTTGTGCAGCCCTCCCTGGTAGTTCATGCCTTTAATCCCAGCATTGGGGAAGCAGTGGGATCTATACAGTAAGACCCTGTATAGTCTTCCCCCGCCCCCCCAAAAAAGCACGGTAGTGTTACCATTTATCTATAAACTAAGAACTTTAGAGGTTGAGGCCGGAGGGTGGCAAGTTCAGGACCATCCTGGGCTACCTAACTAGACCTTGTTAAAACAAAAATCAAGAAGGATTTTTAGGAGACAGTGCACTGGAGGTTGGCTTCTGTGTAAAGTATGGAAGTACAGAATTCGGTGTCTTGTCACTTGTGTAAAAATACCTGTTAGTTTTTAAGTCTGGACAACAGTTTGCCCTTGGCATAGTCAAGGGGTTTACACTGTGTGTCTCTGAGTACTTCCTTTCCACACCTAAGGAAGTGGTAAGAATTGAATGCCTCTATAAATCATTGAAAAATTTGTTGACTGCGCAAAGAAAAATTGTATAAATATGTTTTGTTTTTAATTCTGTACTTGGTATTTAATCCTGATCCCCTGTAGCTTTTTACCTGCGCCCACTCAGCTATCTCAGGACCAACTTGAAGCTGAAGAAAGAGCAAGATCTCAGAGATCGCGGCAGACCTCTTTGGTCTCTTCACGAAGGGAGCCTCCCCCGTACGGGTACCGGAAAGGCTGGATTCCGCGCTTGTTAGAGGTAAGTCGGGCTGAAATTTATTATTGAACACTTGTAAAATAGATGTAAACCCCGGAGGAGGATTGTTAACAGCAGTGCGACAGAAATAATGGTGGTAAGTTCTGGAAGCATGTTCTTCCTCCCAAGACTTTCCTCTTGCTTATCGTCACAGTTTGTGATCAGCAGAGAATCACTGCTTTTGCTTCGTATTGTGCAGAACTATTGAACTTGTACAAAAGGAACTAGCATACTTTACAGATGCAGGCCTTCCAGCCCATGAACAACAATGGAGGGTAAGATCAAATGAAAGGAGCAGATGGGCGGGCTGGCAGGCAACGGCATTCACTGCACAAACCTGACAATTTCAGTTCAATTCCCAGAACCCACAGTGGAAAGAAGAACCTGTCCCTGAAACTTTTCAAGTGCTGTGACGTGTGACTATGCTCCATTCATCTCTCTCTCCCTCCCTCCCTCTCTTTCTGTCGCATACACACAGATACATACTAATAATAATAAATAAAAATTTGAAATCTTTGTAAGGGGCAGAATCGGGGTTTTCTGTTTGAGTTGTGTCCACTCCCGCTCCACCTCCAACAGTGAGAATAACTTCTTTCGGGGAACAACCCGGTGGGGTCTCCCGTGCTGGTGTATTTCCTCTGTGTTAGCACATGCCTGGGCATGATATGACATACTTTTCTAGGAGTATAAGCAAAGAATGATTTGGGATGGTCGTGCTGCTGATTTGTCTCCAAAGAACAAATTTCCTTGATAGAGGCAGGTGGATCTTGAGTTCAGCCTGTTCTACAGAGGGAGTTTCAGGACGGCCGGGCTACACAGAAACTGTGTCTGAAAAACAAAACAGAATCTTTGCTTTCATTAAGCCTTTTTTCTTTTTCCCAGTATTCTCATTCCTTCAAGTATTCCTTCATTTCCTAACCATGCTCTGACATTCTGAATGAACAACATCATTTTTATACCCAGTTATTGTTGGTTTTGTTTTGATTTTTAAGATTCTTTTATTTTGTATGTATGGGTATTTGCCTGTGTATGTGTACCACATGCATAGAGTGCCCTTGAAGGTCCGAAGAGGGCCTTGTATCCCATGGAACTGGAGTTACAGGTGGTTGTGAGCCGCCATGTGGGTCCAGGGAACGAAACCTGAATTCTCTGCAAAGAGCAGCCAGCACTCTTATCAAGCCACCTCTCCAGCCCCTTGTAGTACTTTCTTGCGTGGTTATAGATGAGGCCGATTCCTTTTTTTCAGTTTACTTCCAGGTGTGTTTATAGTGTCTTTGAATAGGAACACTGCTTAGCATCTTCCCCGAAGCTGTTTGCACTGCATCTCTCCGTGTTTGCCATGCCTCTGCCCACCCTGTTAGGTCTAGAAAATGAGCACCTAATAAGACCCTCCCTGCCTTGCTCCAACATAGCCCTGGGTTTTTGTGGGATTTTCCTTGTTGTTTTTGTTGTTTGGGGGTTTGTTTTGTTTGTTTCTATTTTCATCTGGTCTTTATGAATTCTGCTATATGAAGGCTAGCCTTGCTGTTGTTAGTAAAGGATTTTGTTCTTGGTTTTGTCTTCTCTGGAATTAGTGAGATGCACACCGAGATAGTTTTCCAAGAGACTAGAATACCTTCCTTCCTGTCTGGAGCCGGACAGTGGTGGCTTGCCTGGTAGAATTTTAGCTACTGCCCCTTGTGAGAGGTTATAGATTTGCTTTGGGGGGGCCTTTTCCCCTGTTTACAGAGTAGGGAAGGCAGACCTCATTTCCACACACGGGAGCCTTTGGGCGTTATGACATCTGGTGGCTGGTGGCTTTGATAGTCTTAATTGATTATCAAAGGTTTCATATGTCCTGGTGCATCAGAGCAGTTCATTTGGTAATGAAACTGAACTGGCCAGCTAATCTGAAAATGCCGAGGATGCTTTGAGGGGAGTGACTGTTCTGGGAAGAAGGCATTTTGTTCTAGCTTTCAGAGCAAAAGCTGTGATTTTCTGCCAGGCTTAATGACCACATAATGCTAGAGCTACAGTTCTGAAGTGCTGATTATAGTCGAAGAACTCCAACAAATCTGAGCATGTGTCAAATTGATGGTCTGGGTACAGGAAGCACTTTTCTTAGGAAGACTTTATTTCTGCCTAATTTATGAGAAAGTACCTCTTCTCACTTTATTCTATTGGTTTTCAAAAATTTCAACCCTCTCCAGGCATATTGTGCATCAGAATTCACATCCAACATCTAATGAAATATTATATGAGAAAAAATCTTATAAAAGTGAATTTATTTTTCAATAAATACTCTCTTATCTATGAATTTCAGTGTTTTCGCTAACATTCTTGGTAATATGCGTTGAGTATACCTTAGGACCAAAAGTAGTTCAGGTTTCAGGGGTTTGTTGTTGGTTTTTGGTTTTGGGGGGTATTTACTGATTTAAAACTATTAGGGCAGCCAGACTTAGTGGTCTATGCTTTTAAGCCCAGCATTTGGTAGGTAGAGGATCTCTATGAGTTAGAAGCCAGTCAAGTCTACATAGTGAGACCCTTTCCTGAGGGGGATTAATTTTTAAAACAATGTGGAGCATAGGGGATATGCCATTGCTCAGAAATTGTTGATTTTTGTTTCATTTTCTTGTTTTAGCTAAAAGAAAGGTATTTCAGGGTATTTCAAAAGACGAAGCTTGTCTATACCTGGTGAGATTGACTCCATGGGTAAGGGCACTTGCTCTGAGCATGAGGAAGTAAATTTGAATCTCTCAGCACTCACATAAAGAGCTGTCATCCCAGCATTTGTGTGTAGAGCTCCCAGCCAGCCTAGCAGAAAAAGAGTTTCTGGGGCCAGTGAGAGGCCCTGTCTCAAGGCAATAGTGTGAAGAGTGGTAGAAGTAGACACCTAGTAGCCTATTCTGTCCTCTGTGCATGTACGTGGGTGCATACCCTGCACACTGGAGTGTACATCACAGAGTCCAATTATCTGGGTCTGCATTCTGCATATGTGCTAGCTATGAGATCTTGAGGAGTCTTTTTTATGAAGACAGTCTCACTGTGTAGCCCTGGCTAGCCTAAAACTTGTTGGTCTCAAACTCTCAGATACCCTCCTACCTCTGCCTCCCGAGGGCTGGGATTAAAGGGGTGTCCCACCTCCCAGTACATTTACTGTTTGTGAACCTGCTCAAGTGTGAGTTAGATTTGATCTACAGAGGCTTTTAGAAATGCTCAACATGGACAAGTTATCGGCAGAACACTGTTCTGCTTTAAAACTTGTAGTTCTCATTGTTGAAATTATATGTAATCCCTGTTAGCGATGTGAGCCTGTCTGGAGGCATATGTGTCATCCCAGTTGAAATAGGATCACTTTTGCTCAGGAGCTGGGGGTCATCCTAACCAGCATAGCAGAACTTTCTAAAACTCACCTTCTATGGTCCATAAGTTTTATTCCTCAAATTTGTAAGATAAGGACCTCAAAGCAGCTGGTTCAGGTGGGCTAGGGTTTTGTAAACTCAATGGCCATTAAAGCCATGCCAAGCCAGTGACTTTTGGTTTCTTGTCTCATGGATTCAAGATGAAATCCACAGACCATAGAGGGTGAGTTTAGAAGTATTTTATTGTAGAGCTCTTAGAGAAGGCAGAACTAGCTCCTGAGCAGGAGGGATCTTGTAGCTAATAAGGCTTTATTGGATGAACGTGTGAGCTGGTCAGTCCAGTTTCCACCCCAGTCATGTCCAGAGTGTGGTTTCCAAGAAAGAAGCTCTCCTTTAGGGAGCAGAAGTAAGGAACAACCTGACTTCTCTTCTGGCATCTTTGGCCTCTGGCAAGGATGAAGTTGCTGATGGGCCAGGGACGTTTCCAACTTTTAGTCACAAGAAAAAGAAAACTTGACTTTGCAGAGTTTTTTTGGGTTTTGGGGTCCCCCCCAAAATAAAGTCATGACCAAATTCTATACCCTGATGTTATCACAAGGACGTGGCTAGGGTCAATCCAAAAGAAAAACGTGGTGAGTCATTCTGAGTCCTTTCTGTCTTATTTATCTCATATAACTGCATAAATCACATGTTAACAGAATCTGATTCTAAGAGCATTTCTTGGCATTTCTCCTAGGTTTAGCTCCACCTGATGCTGTATGTATATGACTGTGTATAATGCTAAAACTAGTCGTTGGTTTATACTAAAATTTTTGTTATTTTATTTTAGCCTCTTAACATAAAATGCATATTCCTTGAGACAGGGTAGACGGCCCCTCCGTGACTTATTTGTCCATGTAACCTTAGCATCATTTCCTCTGTCCTCCAAAAGTGAATAGTCCACACTGTATTATCTGGAGAGTTAAAACTACTTGGTGCCTTTGCAAGACGACCCAGTTCAATTTCCTGCGCCCCTTCAGGGTACTCACAACTCCATGTAACTAACTCTAGCTTGGAGAATCTGACCCTCTTCTAGCCTCTGCTGGCACCTGCACACACATCACACAGACAGACAGACAGACAGACACATACCTTACTAAAAAAAGAAAAAGAAAATGCTTCTTCGTTTGTTTTCTCGTCACAGAGGCTTTCCCTTGTGTGATTTCTTTACACAGGCTGTCACACATAGCCACTCTACTGAAAGTACAGGCCTCTTCCCAGGACCTGTCCAGTCTTCACGGTGTTTGTGTCCATCCCTTTGCCCACTAGCTAAACATAAACTGCACCGAGATGTAAAGCTTGACTCTGCTCACCGCTGTCCCTCTGACCTAGCAGATTCCATCCATAGCTTGAATGAATTGCTGCTTACTACTAAATAGTCTTTTCACTTCTTCTCTTGTAATATACAGGATTTTGGAGATGGAGGTGCTTTCCCAGAAATCCATGTGGCCCAGTATCCCCTGGATATGGGGCGAAAGAAAAAAATGTCGAATGCACTGGCCATACAGGTGGATCCTGAAGGGAAAATCAAATACGATGCAATCGCTCGACAGGGGCAGTCCAAAGACAAGGTAATCTCTCATTGGCTTTGTTTGCTTTGTTCTTGTTGATAAATATTTTGTGAAGTTTTACTGCATTTTGTAGAAATGATAAATCACTTGCCATTTTGGGTTATGTAAAAATAGTGGTGGAGCTGGAGTGATGGCTCGGTGGTTAAGAACACTTGTTCTTGTAGAGGACCTGAGTTCAATTCCCAGCACCCACATGAAACTCTAGTTCCAGGGGCCCTGATGCCCTCTTCTGAACTCCAAGGCACCATGCATGCACCTGATGCACATACATATATGCAGGCAAAGCATTCATACACATAAATAAATCTTAAAAGACAGCAGTGAAGTTGGGGTCTAACTGATGGTAGTTAGTGTGCTCAGGCCCTGGGTTTGAGTCCAGCAGCAAAATAAATAAAATCACTATAAAATATATAACTGTAAAACATACTTAGATTAACTTTGTAACCAACAGTGACATTGTGCCTTGAAATTGTACACAAATTGGTAGTAGCTGTTCTCCCCTTTAGAACAGTCCACCATGTATAGCCCAGGCTGGCCTTGAACTCGGATCTTCTGCCTTCACCCTCCCAGTTCTTTAGGCTGCACCCAGCAGTGATAGTTTTCCTACTTAGGTTTTGTTTGTTTTTATATTTCAGAAAGTTATCTTGTATCCCAAAAGTGCTACCAAATTTGCAACGTCAAAATCCCATAAGACTTGTAAGAAAAATCAGCTTTGTTTTTGGCCTTGTTAGGGATGGAACCCAGGGCCTCATGCATGTTAGGCAAGTGTCTGTACTGAACTGTGCCTCCAGCCCCAAGTCAGCTATTACTTTTGTCTGTATACAGAATCCCCTCCATATGCCTGAGGAATATTTACACAGATGCTTGATTTCTTTTCTTTTTGTGGGTGGAACTAACGATCCAACCCAGAATGTTTGCGTATATGCCAATTCTAGGCTCCACCACTAAGCTCTAGCCCCAATTTTTTTGTTTTGTTTTGTTTTTTGAGACAAGGTTTCTTTGTGTAACAGCTCTGGCTGTCCTGGAACTCACTGTAGACCAGGCTGGCCTCAGACTTACAGAAATCCACCTGCTCCTGCCTCCTAAGTGCTAGGATTAAAGGTGTGTGCCACTGAAGCATTAGCCCAATTAAACAAAAAATCGGGAGTCAAATATCGGGGAAAGAACCTGAAAGATCAGAGAAGCAGGGAGCAGCCTCTGGTCACTTCCTACCTCTCAGCTCTGCCTTACTGCTTCCTGTCTCCTCTCTGTCTACAGTCCTCCAACCTCTATGGTCAACTAGTGGCTAGCTCCGCCCTCTGACTCCAAGCAAGCTTTATTTGTCAGAGCACAATCTTGCCACAAAACTGGCCACCACCACCACTTTCATCCCCGCTTCTTATTTAAATAGTTCATCTGGATATAACACAGACTCCCTTTGCTACCCAAATTTAGTATCTTAAAAGGTAATCCCAAAACCAAAAATAAAGTTTAAAATAGTGTCATCATAATGTGGCTACACTCAGCTGAGGAACTATTTTGGAGTCCTAACTTTGTTCTGTTTCTTTTGTAAGTAGTACTTGAGAGGAACAGATTGTCTTGAGATTGGTGGCTTTCTTCAGTGCCTCTTTCACCTCTCCTGGACTCCAGTTTGACCCTCTAAAGCAGTGCTTCTCAACTTGTAGGTCATGACACCTTTGGGAGTCGGATATCAGATTTCCTGCCTATCAGATATTTATAGTATGATTCATAACAGTAGCAACATTACAGTTATGAAGTAGCAATGAAATGGTGTCACATGCCTTTGATCCCAGGAGGCTGAGGCAGGCGGATCTCTGAGTTCAAGGCCAGCCTAGTCTACAGAGTGAGTTCCAGGACAGCAAGGGCTACACAGAGAAACCCTCTCTCCAGAAACCAAAAAAGGAAAGAAAGTAAATAACTTTATGGTTGGGGGTCTCCACAACATGAGGAACTGTATTAAAGGGTCACCGTATTAGGAAGGTTGAGAGCCACTGCTGTAAAGTCACACCCATTGTCCATTGTTCCTCCATTGGGGCTACTGAGCTTTAGAAAAATATAGTCATTCAGATTTTTGTCCCATTGTACACTTGTTCCTGTCTACCCTGTCCGGGTGGGAACAGGTGATGAGTACAGGGATGGAAGAAAATGCCCTCTGTTTATCCTGTACTTGTCTTTCCTGCGTCACCTCGCTGGGGCACTAGGCTTTTTTGTCTTTAACCTTGTTCTCCCAGGTTACTTGTGGTTAGCATTTGAGTATACTTGCTTTTTTTGTCTTTTAAAAGAAAACATCCCGCATTCCAAGCTCCCTCTAGATAACACCAACCTCCTCTCTTTTCTCTGCGCTGTCCTCAGTTCTTGCCACTGCTCATGCTCCATCCAGTTCTCTGCTGCACTCCCTTCCCATGTCAGCTCAGTGCTCATCTCAGCTGGTGGCCAGGTGGTTCCATAGGAGTTCATTCTCTATGTTCTAATATGATTTGTTCCTGTGGCTGCCCTTGGCCTCTCACAGGCTGTCGATTGTTAAAATCTGTGTCCTACTTAGTTTTCTTTGCCCTTTTATATTACTGTGTATAAGATGCATCTATCTAGAGTTCGTTAAATAATACTTAATCAAATCCAAATCTCAATGCATAATTTGTAAAGGGGGACGACAGGACTGAGGACTGACCCTAGGGCTTGTGCTTACTAAGCACTCTACCACTGAGCTAAATCCCAAACCCCATAGTTTGTAATTTATACCTGATTATATGTTTGAATTCCATCAATGTTTTCCTAATCACCTCTGCCAAAAGCCTGGAAGTTCTGTTCCTTGTTTTATATACATACATATCTATATACATATATATTTGTTTTCTTATTGCATAATTTTATTGCTTCATCACTTATACTCTTTCCTCTCTCTTTTATTTATTTATTTATTTTTCCATGCAAGAATTTACACTCCCTCCCACTCACCCTCCTCTCTCCCCCTCCCTCCTTAAGAGAGGGCAGGTAACCCTGCCCTGTGGGAAGTCCAAGGC
>LOJH01068814.1:0-10053 GCA_001685095.1 Ellobius talpinus
CTCCCTGCCCATACCACTAATCAAAAGGCTGAGCTGATAGCTCTCACCCGTGCCTTTCAGTTAGTGAAGAGACAATCTTTAAATGTTTACACAGAATCTAAATATGCCTTTCATATCCTCCTGTCCCACACAGCTATCTGGAAGGAGTGTGGGCTTCTTACGACAAAAACCATAACAACAGTAATTAAATATTCCTTCTTCCTAATATCGACACCAGCACTTGTCATAATTTGGTTTGTTTGTTCGGTTGGTTGGTTGATTGGTTTTAATTTTATCTTAGATTTTCTTAATGGAGTAAGAAGAAACAAAAAAACTGGTTTTAATTTGCCTTTCCCTGATGGCTAAGGATGTTAAATCTTTTAAAAATGTTTGTCAGCCATTTGTTTATAATTTTCTGTAGAATCATCTGTTTATTTTTGTACCCCATTTTTGATGTTTAGTGCTTTGAGATATTTATATATTCTATTTAATAACACTGTCAAATAAGTAACTGGCAAAGATTAATTCCCAGTCTGTATTCTACCTCTTATCTTAAATTATAGTGTTTGTTGCTGTACAAAACCTTTTTACTGTCATAGTATCTCATTTATCAACTGTTGGTCTTAAGATCTGTGCTAATGGGACCTGGTTTAGAAAGTCCTTTCCTATGTCATTAATGAGTACAATTATATTGCCTACATTTCATCTTTCAGAATCAGGGTATATGATCTTATGATGAGGTCCTTGATTAATTTGGAGTTGATTTTGCACAGAGTAAGAAATAAGTTTGGGGGTTCATTTTTTGAACATGTAATGCCATAGTTTGAGCAATACAATTGATTAAACATTTTGTCTTTTCTCCACTGTGCACCTTTGCCTGTATGCCAAAAATTGGGTGACTTTGGAAGAATAGTCTTTTACATGAATAGTCGTTTCTATACCATGGTGTTGCTTTATGCCTGTGCCTTCCTGTTTTAATTACTATAGCTCTGCAGTATAACTTAAAATCAGAAATGATAATACCCTAGCAGTATTTCTATTGTTCAGGATGGTTTGTGTTATTCTGTGATTTTATTTTTTATTCAATTTAATACATAATTTTCAATGCCTGGGAAGAATTACATTGTCATTTTGAAAGGGACTATGATGAATCTCTAGATTTTGTTTTATACGATGGGCATTTTCACAATATTAATCAAACATGATTAGGGGAGCACCTTATATTTTCTGCTGCCATTATCAATATTTTCATTGTCTTGTCTTTTTGCACAATTCTTTCATTTTGTTGATTAGATATAATCATATGTTTTTTTCCATTGTAGTGAATGTACTGTTTCCTGATTTCTTTCTTGACATGTTTGTTATTTTTACATTGGACGGTTACTTATTTCTCTGTTTTCATTTGAATGGTGCTAATTTGCTATATATTTTTGTTAAATTTAGAAATTTTTAATGGATTCTTTAGAGTTTTTTATGCACATAATTTTATCACCTGCAATGAATATTTTGTTCTATTCATAATTTATTTGTAGTCCCTACTGTTAAATCACTTGTCTTTTGGCTGTAGCTAAGATGTTAAATACGGTATTAAAGAGGTTTAGGAATCTTTGTATTGTTCCTGATTTTAATAAAAATAATTATTTATTTGATTAGCAATATTTTGGCTATGGGTTTGATGTATATTGCATTTATTATGTTTAAGAATGTCACATGTAGTCAAAGGTCCTCAGAAGTTTTTTCATGAAAGAGTGTTGGATTTTGTCAAATTATTTTACTTTACCTAATAAGATGCTCATTTGCCTTATATCCATAAGTTTATTTTCATAGTTATTGACTTGCATATGTTGAGATGAAGCTATACCTCTTTGATGAAACCAACACAATCATGGTAATTTTATAATTAAATTCTGGTGTGTTTTGAGTTTTACCATATAAGTTTCAATTTCTACTGAAATAATTTAAGGATTAAGTTATCATATACTTATATATGTAGAAATATGTAGTTATCTTAAGACTGTGGTTTATATTCTAATTGTCATAAATTGTCTGGCACTTTCCTTACTCTGTCTACTCATTTCTATCTCTATTCTTAAACACCACACACACACACACACACACACACACAGTTTTTCCCAAATATCAGTATCCATCCTCTAAATGTATTTTTATTACATAAGTTAAATCTAATTAAATCAATAGCATGCCTTCCAGAGAGTGGGTATAAACACACATATACATATATTGATGTCTTTTATTTCATTTAAAATGTCTTAAATTAGAAAGTGTAACATAGCTTATAGTAAATAATTGACTTGTATAATATGCTTTTGTAAATCATCCATCACTGACAAATTACCTCCCTCTGCTGAACCATAAGGAGATGCAATTAATCCGTAAAGCATCTGGCTTAATTTTGACACAGTGTTCCACATATGCTTTGTTATGAATGGGTAAAATATCTAATGCCTTAGTCAGTAATCCTTATTATTTTTGAGTTTTTTGAGACAGAGTTTCTCTGTAACTTTGGAGTCTGTCCTATAACTAGTGCTTATAGACCAGGCTGGCCTTGAAATCACAGAGATCCCCTGCCTCTGCCCTTGAGTGCTGGAATTAAAGGTGTGCACAACCAACATCCAGCCTGCAGTAAACGTTAAATCACATTTGAAGAAGATTCTCAAAGAGTCCTAGAAAATAGAATGACTGCATAGGATATTAAGATTCAACCTTTATAATTTAGATATTTTACTATTTGTGAATATTATTGAATTGAAAATAAAATTGCTCTGTTGAAATCATATTTTCCTCTGTGGTACTTTCCCAAAATCTTATGTTAATATTACTATAACTATATCAAGTATTTCCATTTCATTTTGGAGCTAATACAATTGATTTAAAATATCTTCAGCCCTTGTTACATATCACATAAGAAACATCAAGGCAGTAACATGATATAATTATATTTTTAAACTAGTGGTGTTCAAGTGAAGTCACTGCTTTGCTGAACTGAATTTTCTAGTAATCAAATAAAGAAATGCAAATTAGATAAATTCAGCATTATACTAAACCAAACTCACAACAGCAATCTTACTTAGCACTGATTGATTAATGCTATTAATTCTATTTGAATATACATGAAAACATGTCTTATAAGATGTAATATATCAAATAACACAATGATCTCTAGAATATAGTAGAAACACAATCACATCTAAAACCTATGTCAATCCATTTGTCAGAAAAAATGGCATATCTGTTCAAATAAGATATAACAAAATATTTATATCTCTTAACAAATATAAAGACAATATATTTGTTCTAACACTGATCACATATAAATATTGAACAGAAACAATCTATAAAGTTCATAAAAGTTGAGTCCTTCAACTAGTTCTTTATTAAAACTTGCACAGGATGTAATTGAATGTAAGTAGCAATGACAACATCTGGGCTTACCTAGTGATTCAAGAAGTAGCTAAGTTTATTTCCAGTAAATGATTGATATTTTTACTTGAATATAAAATTGTAACTGTACTCATTTATGCTAAAACTACCTATAAGTATGTTCTCCATTAGTAATTCTTCATAAAACAGTAATTCTGCCTTTTCCCCATGTTATATGCTACAGACTCTACTTGAATCCATTAGCAAGAAAGAAACATTCAGTTTCCAATTTATTTGCTCATGTTTCACTTTCTAATGGCAGGTAAAAGTATAAAATGAAATCCTCAATGTTGATATAGTCTAAACAAAAACAAAGTTAAAAGAGAAAGATTTAAGAAACTTTGGTATATTCATTGTAATTCTCCATATCAAAACAAAGTCTGTTAGAAATAGCAGTAGGGAAATCTTTATAAATACACATGGAGGAAAACATTTTACATCCAGTTCTTAAATTATAGCTGCATCCAGATTAAAGAAAATCTCCTGATATGGCAGTACACTTTACATCCTCTGGCAACATCTTTTTTATTGTACTGGAAACTGATGTTCAATTTCCTGAATAATTACATAAATAAAATATGTACTATACTTATTTGTGTGTCCATATTTAATGATATATTGTGCATGTAACTCTCAGAAATATGATTTATTATACTTTATATTAACACAGAGGGGTGTTTACTAGAAATATGTACTTGAAAAATATACAAAATGATGTTATTTGATATATATTCAGAAATGATCTGATTTTTTACAAGAAAACATAGTTTCAATTAAATCATTTTGAAAGCATTCCTAATTGGATTTTCAGGTTTACATGATGAAACAGACTAATGCACACAAACATATAAATTATATTTATTTTATTCTCTAATATGATGCCTGGGAGCCAGATATAACTGTGAGTTGGCTAGTACTACCTTCAAAACACTATAAAGCAAATACACATTGTGCAAACCTAAAACAAAATTTTCAGTATGTGAAGAAATTTTGGTGCAAATTCTGAAGTCCAGCAACCATGCATTTTATTTTTTTTTCTTGGATAGTATGCACTGGTATTGATACAAGCTAAAAATATATAAAGATACTTTCTTATAGTTACTGCCTAGTTATAATTATTAAAATTTAAAAAGGAAATAAATATTTCTTCATGAGCAGGATCCAGGTTTGGAAAGTATCACTTCACTGTTTTAATTTTATTTTAACATAATTCTTGGCAACTCACTAAAGATGGAATTCCACAGGATTTGTATTTATCATTTTTCAGAAATCATATGATTATCAGATGGCTTAGTATATGGTAACCAGCTCATGGAGCTGTAGTATTAGTACAGTAAAAATGAAAAAATGGCCATTCTAACAAAAACAATCTACAGATTCAATGAACTCCCCATTGAAATGCCAAAATAATTCTTCACAAATCTTGAAAGGACAATTTTCAGCTTTATATAGAAACAGAAACCCCAGAAAATATAAAACAACCCTGAACAATAAAAGTACTGTTGGAGATATCACCATCCCTGCTTTCAACTTGTACCACAGAACTCGAGTAACATAACCTGTGTGGCATTGGAATAAAAACAGACACGGTGGTCTATGGAATCAAACTGATGATCCAGACATAAGTTCAAATATCTATGGCCACCTGATATTTGATAAAGAAGCCAGTAACATATACTAGTAAGAAGATAGCATGTTTAACAAATGGTGCTGGTCTAACTGGATGGATTCATGTAGAAGAATGCAAATAGATCCATGCTCATCTCCTTGCACAAAAGTCAACACAAAATGCATCAACATCTTAAATATATAACCAGATGCACTTAATGTTATAGAATAGAAAGCAGGAAAGTCTTTGACTTCACTGAAACAGCAAAAGACTTTTGAACAGAATATACCATTATCATAGCCACTAAGAAAAAAAATTAAGGGATCTAATAAAACTGAAAAGCTGCAAAGCAAAGGCACGGTCATTTGGACAAAGCATCAACCAATGAAAAGAGAAAAGAATTATAACAACTTGAAAACTGATAGAGATCTACTACCCAAAATATATAAAAATTAAAAAATTATGTATCAAGAAAACTAATAACCCAATTAAAAATGGGATACAGAACTGAACAGAGAATTTTCAAAATAAGAAACTCTAATACCTGAGAAACACTTAAAAATGTTTAACGTCTTTAGTTTTCATGGATATGGAAATTAAAATTACTTTGACACTTTATCAGAATGACTAAGATTAATACTCTATTAAGTGAAAGACTCATCCATTGTTGGTGGAAGTGCAAATTTGTTCACCCCCTATAGGTGTTGCAGTTCCTTGGGAGGATGGAAATCAACATACTTCAAGGTCCAGTTATAGTACTGTCCTACTTAGGCAGTTTATTGCTACAACAAAATACCATGACCAGACAACTTGTATTTCTTATACTTCCATATCACTCATTATCAAAGGTAGTCAATACAGGAAATCAAGCAGGGCAGAAATCTGGAGACAAGAGATGATGCAGAGGCAATGGGGGGTTGCTGCTTTGTCTTGTTCCTCATGGCTTGCTCAACTTGCTTTCTTATAGACCTCAGGACCACCAGTCCCAAAATAGTATCACCCAAAATGGGTTAGACCTTCCCTTATCAATTACTAATTAATAAAATATCCTACAGGCTTGCATACAACCTGATTTATAGATGAATTTTCTTAATTGAGGTTTCTTCCTTTCAGATGACTCTACCTTGTGTCAAGTTGTGATAAAATTAAACAGCACAAGCACTCTTGGGCATACACCTAAATAAAACTTCATTCTACCACAGAAGCACTTGATCAACCGTATTCACTGTTGTTCTATTCACAATAGCCAAAAAGCAAAAACAACCTAAATGCCCTTCAAAAATAAATGGATAAAGAAAATGTGGTACATTTGCATAACAGTATATTACTCAACCATTAAATATTAAATCATAAAATTTTCAGGAAAATGTACAAAACTAGAAAAAAATCCTGACTGAGATAGCCCAAGGCTGGAAAGAAAAATAGGGCAATTATTCATTTAAATGTGGATATTAACTTTTGAATCACTGATAATCAAGCTAAAATAAATGCAACCACAGAGGGTACATATAGAGTAAGTGACTGGGTTGGGACATGTCTCCCTAGGAAGCAAAATAGAATACATTGTTATGGATGGATGAGGGGCATGGAACAAGTGGATCAAGTAGGGAGCAGTGAGAGGAGGAGAGGGGATGATGGAATATAGGGAGAGACATAAAATTAAGGAACATTTGATGGGAGTAAGACAATACTAATCAGTTTTATTAAATAAAAACCTGGAATCAAATATTAGGGGGTAAAAGCTGAAAGATTAGAGAAGCAGAGCAGCCAGCCACTAGCATTCTTACCTCTCTAAATGTTGAGACTGAATAGGCAAGATCCTGTCTTTATGAATCCTCAGACTGAATGCCATCTGTATGAAACCTCAGACTAAATTCTGAGTTCCTGTATCCTCCCACCTTATATTCCCCTCTCCATGCTGCCATATCACTTGCTGTCTCCACCTCCCTAGTGTTGGGAATATAGGTGGGAGTCACCAGTGCATTGACTCTGTTATTCTTTTAGACTGATTCAATCCTGTGTAAACCAAGGTGGCCTTAAACTCAAAGAGATCTCTCTGCCTCTTCCTCACATGTGCTAGGATTAAAGATATGTCCCAACACTGCATGGCGTCTATGGCTAACTAGTGTGGCTATTTCTGTACTCTAATCATCAGGCAAATTTTATTTGTTAAAGCACAAACAAACTATCACCACATTTCTCTTTTTTGTCTAAAATTAAAAAGGTAATAACTAGTATAAAAAACTATATACAATAAGTACAACAACTATATACAGAATGCACAGGCAAAAATACATCCACAATGTCTATTCCACAAACATTTGACAAACTCAGAGAATATATTCTATTATCTATCCTAGTTTTGTGAGTCCAAAAGTTTGTACTGAATTCATTTTCTATTCTAACTTGCATTAGCACATTTTTTATTCCCCCTTTCTTTTTAAATGAGATCTCTGAATCTAATCTTATTTGAACAAAATTTTTCTTGACCTTTACCAATAGCAAGTTGTACCCAAACCCCTTCAATGATGATAAGTATCCATGACTCATCTTTGGAAATTTGGGAAAAGATTTATAGACTACTTCCTGCTAATTGGGGGCACTGGTAATCTTTGGGGGATGCTGAGAAAATTCAGGATAATGGTAGAGTCCTGACTGGAGTATTCTGTGAGGCTGCATCATCTCAGCCAGCAGCCTTGAAGCTATTCTGGGTGGAGAATTCAGGAAACTGCAACAGAGATATTGAAAATTTTGAATCATCTGGCCATCTGCTTCCTTGAGAACTTTTTTGGGGGGTCTTCCTTGATCAAACCTGATTTTTCTTAACTGAGAATGAATCCAAAGTCTCTCATTTCCTGAGAAAATAAAAGCAGAACATCTTATCAAACGTAAAAATGAAATCAAGTCACTTCAAAATACATCGGTTTGATTAATCCAGAAACAGTTATAATCAAACGTCTTTTAGCAGCAGTTTCTTCTTCCTCAGTAATCAAACAAGTCAAAGACAGCACAATAACATACAGTATCCAGACTATATGTGTATTTTCCATCTTTACATAGTTTTTTATATTATTTTACTCCTTTTACAAGGATTTAATTTTATTATTTTAAAACATTTTATTACTTTAAGACTGTCTATACCTTCTCTTTACTCATCCAAGCCTATGTACATTTTTAGACACTCTGTAAACCATTTGTACATTTTTGACCTGAATATATATTTACTGAATATCTCTTTTTCTGTAAACATGAGTCTTTAAATTGCTAAGAGGCATGGCTAGGACAAAAGCCATGACTTTGGGATCTGGCTTTTCCCCTTTCTTTAGCTTCCTGAGAGTCTAGATTTATGTTGAAGGTCCTAGCTGATGCTATGCTTACCAATCCAGCTTTGGGAAGTTTCTGAGTCTATTCTGCCACCTAGTAGTGTGCCACTTGCTGCTCATAAACCTCATTTAAGTATTTGGTGGAAAGACCTCTTAAAAGAGCCATGCAAATCTTGCTGCTAATGCTAACAATCTCTTACAGGAGACACACCTCTTCTTGCTACTGGCAAACATAGCCTATCCAAGAAAAAGCAGATAACAAGAAGCCATGTTTGACTCCAATTTTGTGTGTTTAGAACTTTTTAAAAAGCTTTTTCAGGTTTTCTGTGGAAATTTTGGTTCTACATTGGGTGCCATATATAATACAATCCTAATTTGTCTTATTAATTAAAAACCTGGAGTCAAATATTAGAGAGTAGAAGATGAAAGATCAGAGAAACAGAGCAGCCAGCCAGAGTTCTTACCTCTCCAAATACTGAGACTGAACAGGCAAATCCTATCTCTATGAATCCTCAGAATGAATGGCATCTCTATGAAACCTCAGAGTGAATCTTGAGCTCCTGTTTTCTCTCACATTATATTCCTCTCACTGCTCAGTCAAATCACCTATTGTCTTCACCACCTTAGTGTTGGGATGAAAGGTGTGAGCCACCACTGCTTGGCTCTGATTCTCTTTTAAACTGAATCAATCTCATGCATCTCAGAGTGGCATTGAACTCACAGAGATCTGTCTGCCTCTTTCTCCCAAGTGCTGGGATTAAAGGTGTATACCACCACTGTTTGGCCTCTATGGTTAACTAGTGTGGCTAGCTCCACACTCTGATCTTCTGGAAAGTTTTATTTGTTAAAGTACAAAAAATAACATCACAGATGGGTAGTATGGAAATCTAATAAATTAGAAGCTTGCTAACACACACAGTGTGATCTAACTGAAATATCTAAATAATGTGGATCTCTGAGCCCCAATTGACATTCCTTGTCACCAAATGAAGCTTCTAGAACCGGTATTGGGTCACATCTAAGTGAGTTGTTCTTCAAAGAAGTTCTATAGGAACCCCCAAACAATCCAGGCTCTAGCCAAGACTACAAATTGCTCTCTACAAAGTGATGGCAAGGCACTATTGCTGAAGACAACACCTCTACAGCTCAATGAAAATGGAAAAATCAAACTCTTACCTACATAGACCCTTGACCACTGTGCTCCACTGTCTTTGGTACAGGTTAGTACTATGATTTTCACCAAAGGAGAAATGAAAATACTAACCGTTTCATCTACCTTCAATACATGCTAGGGCAATGGTGGCACAAACCTTGTGGAATTGACCAAACAACATCTAATTTTACTTAAGAACCCCTCCATATGATGTAACACAACACATAAAAAATTGATTGGGTTATCTGAGACTAAATAGTCCAGGGACCTAGAGTCAAACATATTAGTTTACAAAAAAAGAAACAAGAAATAGAGCAATAAAATGACTAATGCCATTCTTCCATACTCATAGATAAGTACCTTGCTCAATTCTCATCAAAGAAGTATCCTCCTGTAGCACGTGGGAACAAATACATAGATCAATAGCCAGGCATTATGCAGAAAGTGAATGCATTAGTCATGATTGTTTTGAGTAACAAAACTTATAGAATGAATGAATCTCTATGAATCTCTATCTCCATATATATATATATATATATATATATATA
>LOJH01068816.1:0-10053 GCA_001685095.1 Ellobius talpinus
CATCATCACCACCACCACCACCACCACCAAAACCCAAAAAGACCCATCCAAACCAGAATAACACAACAACAAACCACCATAAATAAAACAAAAAAATTCACATACTGTCGCTTCTAGTTTGTTGATCAAAGCAGGCAGAGACCTGTTAATATCTATCTTGGGAACAGTATCAAAGAATTTGTAATCAGTCTGTAAGATTATTATGACATACTTTCATAGTTGTGTTCTCCCTAAGAGATTATTTTTCCTAATCAGTTATCTTAAAATATAATAGGAGACCCAGTGCTGGGAGGGTAGGGATTTGATTAAAATATATTATATGAAATGCTCAAAGAATAAATAGAAATATTTTTAAGAGTATCAGGGGATGACTAGTATCTGAAATTGAAACAGAAGTAAGGTTTTTGTTCAGAAAGCCAAGTGCCTAAATCTTAACACCCCTTTCTCTCCCAGTTCACCCATCTGCACATACTGGGTTCCAGAAGAGTGGTGTGGAGATCAGCATTACACTAGACTCACATTTGCAAAGGCCTCTCTACACTCCGCCAGGGCGTTTCAATAGTGTTCTCTCTTAGGCAGTCATCATTAACTATAGCTGGCTGTTTGCCACATAAAACAGAGTATTGCTTTTGCACAGAGCCGTTGTCTCATGAATATTAGACCACAAATCAATGAGTATTGACTGGATTTGTGCAGATGACTGAAAAAACTGCCCTCAACAAAATATGGTTCATTTTTTCAAAACAACGTGCATGCTAAGAATAAAAGTAAGATGCACTTAAGTTTTTCAAGATATTGAACTCTTGGTTCGGAGCTAATAAGTTCATTTCTTCAAATACTTGAAGTGGTGTATATAGATGGTGGGCTTTCTAAAATCTTGTTTCTCCATGTATATGTGGGCCAGAGGCCACAGGAAGGTGCCATGGGAGTGTCATCTATTGCTAGTCTTAATAATCTCTGTAGGAGGCTTTTCCCCAGCCTGGGATGGTTTATCGCCCATGCATGCAGGTTGAGCAGTTCAGTTACAGATGGAAGAAGACATCTCTGTCTTGGTCTCCTTTACTTTTCTCTGCTCTCTTGCCTTGTTCCTCTAGCTATGCTGGCCTCTTTGACTCTCAGATTCATGGCATTAGGGAGACAATTGTAGTCTGCCCACAGTCATTGCAGAGAATAAGCTGGATAGACCACAGGACATAGCTTTCTCGACTTCTGTCTTTCTGAGATTATTAAACATTGTGCGTTGACTCTACTATCTTCAAAGCTATTGCTGTGTGGAATTTGGTAAAAAAATATTTTGAATCAGGGTCAAAATGTTTACGTAGCCCATGATGTCCTGGATCTGTGAATCCTCATGCATCGGCCATTCATGTGCTAGGATTGCAGGCATGCAGCTCCATGACTGATTTATATTTTTCTTTTGTTGTTGCTGCTCTTGACCAGCTACATCATGACCCCAGAAGCAGTTCATGGAAGTTTGTTACAATTCAACTTTTTGTTGTTGGAAGTGTGTATTAACTTTGTACGCATTAGAGACTCAGACATTGATTATTGTATGGTTAAGGGGACTTGGGAAGAGTAATTCTGGGGAGGGTATGCATGTAGCAAAATCAACATGAGAGAAACTGGCAGTTAGAGTCTAATATTATCTATCTGCAGTCATGTCAACCTTGGGAAAAATGACTTTAGACCTTTAATCTTTTTGAAAAAAGAAATTATTATTGAAATAATGATGTTATTTACCTTAAGACCATCATGTGTCTTTTAGTTGCCCATCATAAGTGTAGAACAAGATGAATGGGCTATCTTTTCTTATTGTTAATTTTTTTATTTCCATACTGGTTCTCTACAGTATTGCACAGAGAAATCATTGCATTTATAAACAATATAAAACTTTTGTGATCAATGTTCAACTGTAAGAAGCAATTCTCATTGCTGAGAATAAATGAAAAGCTTAAGGAGAGTAAAGCAAAGGAGACTTTGCTTTCAGAGCCACAATCTACATAGGGTAATAAAAAGTAATTACTGGCTAAAGTTCTACAAAGGAAGACTACTCCAGGTTTACATGATGTGCTTCTACTGAATAGTTTCTTTGGAGATAAGCTTCCCCATTCATACCCCTCTCCTGCAACCACCAAGCAGTGAGCTTACAAGGAAGATCTAAGCAACACAGGAGCAGGAGTGATGTTTTCTTGGCAAGCTCCACTCATGGGATTGTTAGATGCCTATTCTCTTTGTTAGTCTCTATTTACAATTCCCTGAAGCAGGATATTTCCTTCACATGCATTTTTCTATGTGAGATTTGGGAGCTAGTCCCTTTCCTGTGATAAAATGAGCTGTTAATTTAACTCTTTGGAAGTGGAGCAGAGAGGAGGAAACAGAAAGCAGAAGACCGAGTTGAGTGTGCCAACAGATTTATTGGTATGTAGAAAAGTAAGATGAGAGTAGTAACAGAGGCATAAAATTTTAAAAAAATAAAATAGGGGAGGTTGATTTTCTAGTTCATGGTCTTGGAGTAACTGTCATTCTGTGACCCATCTCCCCACTCAGCAGTGAGTCACTTTTGGGTACACTGGAGGAAGCTAGCCAGGTCCTTTATGTGTAATGGTACAACAGCCAGTGTTCTTGCTGTTTGGGGTGAGGTCAATCAGAGAGGTCAGACTTCTTTTGTCCAGGGTCCTGTTCTCCATGGCAAAAGAATTTATTTATGGATGGACAGTAAGCAAAAGATTTACTTGGGAACACTAGAGAAAGTGAACTAGTCATACTGGGGAACAGTGTGGGTACCCTCATATATTAGGGTTGTTTAAAAAGGAACAGAACTGATAGAATGAATGTACACACGCACACACACACAACACACACACACGCACACACACACACGCACACACACACACACTATTATATATATTGAAGGGGGATTCATTGGAGTTGCTTTCAGGCTAGTCCAAGAATGGCTGTCTTTCAAAAGAAGTAGAGGTCAGTCTAGTAGTTGTTAGTCCATGAGCCTGGATATCTCAGCTGGTCTTCAGTATATGCTGGAATCCCCAAGAAGTAGGTTCTGATACCAGCAAAGCAATGTTCTAGCATAGGACAACTGAACTTTCCAGGGAGAATGAAAGAAAGTAGGCAAAAGCAAAAGTCCATGTCCTTTTACGTAAACTGTACCCACAGAGTATGGTCCAGGTATAGGATGGGTCTTTCTACCTTGTGCGATCTAATCAAGAAAATATGTCATAGGTGTTTGTAGGTGCTTGTGTTTTAGTGGATTTCATATCAAATTGACAACTAAGATGACTATACCCTAACATTGATGACTGTGCAGGAATCACAGCAATGAGGATCAGGTAATCTCCCCATTAAGAACTGTTCTGGGAGTAGTTAGCATATTGTTCTTATGGGCTAGAGATTTTGATGAGGGGAGAGTGTAAAATGGAGAACATTTGAACTGTTCTACCATCTATGTCAATTTGACCATGTAGCAGACATTATTAATTTGAAGATAAGCTTAGTTTTTCCATTTTACTCCTACTTTTGCCCTTATTGGTTCTAAGCATTGCCATGAGAAGCTAATATACCCATCTTCTGCAGTGTGTGACTGTGTGTGTGTGTTTTCAGGGAAATGGGCTTGCTCAGAGGTTTTATTCCTAGCAATGACTTTAGAAGTCCTGGAGAACTTCCTGAAGGGTCCAGTTTCTTTTTTATTTTTTCCCCTGGTTAATTAAGAGTGATTGGCAGTTTGTCTCATGGTGTACAAATAAGGATAAGGTAATATAACAAGGGAGTCAACCCTTGTTTTGGATCTTTAAGTTCATGTATTTTCATCCTTTCCCACTGTTCTGAGAGACTTGTAAGGGAGATCTTCTAAATGAAAGTGGCCAGAAGCCTGGGCTGCATACTCCCTTTCCTAGGACCTCTTTTAGTACACATGGGCACAGGAGCCACATCCATATTGACATACAACACTTAGTTTGAGCACTATAAGCATTGTTTTACTGGCTAGCAGAAGTCTTACTGATTTTTGTTCTAGAGAATTTTGATATCACAATTTTGAGGTCCATGAGGACTTGGGCTCTTAGGGGCCCTCATGAGGAGCTGTGGATTTTCTTATACCCCACAGGCAGTAGCTATGCCAGTGCCCCACAAAGTCTGTGCTTAGCTATGCAGTAAAGACACAATCTACATGTAATGAAATCTAGTCATGAAAAGTTGAGGTCGACTAGAGTAAACATGATTAATTTTTTCATAATTTTATTCTGTAAAATGTACCTAGTGAAAAATATTGAATATTAAAGTATCTCATACATTCAAGATAAATGCTTATTCAGATCTCATAAAAAGCAAGACTTCAATCTCTGAGAAACCTTAATGTCTTATGATGCTGAACAACACCCCAAGGTAAACATTAGTGAGTATATTATCCTTGTATTCAATCCTTGTATGTATTTGCACTCACTCACATGTATGTAAATTTATTCTGTCATTAATTTAGCAATATATTATTGAGTTATATTTCATTATGTTTAAATATTGAAGATAGAAAGATAAATAAACCTCTTGTCTAATAAGATATGGTTGGGTAGTAATTTTTTTTTAGGTATATGGATTTTGAAATTACATTAGCTGTATTGATCAGAGTCATATAAAGATAAGAATAGGGTGTGATTTGAAGCATGAGTTTCAGGCTGTTTTTATAGAACCAGTTCTGAGGTAGGTCAGAAAAGCTAAAGGTTGGCAGGCATCTGTTTTATTAAAAAATTACATTCTGAATGACTTTTCACCTTCAGGGTAAAAGCAGTTTGTTCTTCAGAGGTGAGTACACATCCTTCTTCCCTGTCTCTGGGCTTTTCTGGGCAGTTAAGATATTTTCTAGGTTGAAAGTAGAGTCCTGATGCTTCACCTGCCCAATACTCTCTGGAATTCACATTTTCTCTATTTTGGATGCCAGGCAGGTCCTGGTTTACTTCCTAGTACTGCCTCAATAAGATCCAGCTGTAGCCAAGACTGTGGGGCATTTTCTTGGTCAATAGTTGATGTGGGAGGGCCCAGTTCACCTGAGCAGTGCCACCTGTGCAAAATTGGAGCCTAGCCCAGGTGTCATTGGAGGGGCTTCATCCAGCACCTTATGGAAACAGATGTAGAGACTCATAGCTAAACATTAGGCAGAGCTTGGGGAACCCATCAGAAGAGGGGAAGGAAGGTCTGTAGAAGCCAGAAGAGTCAAGATCACCACTAGAACATGGCCCACAGAATCAACTAAGCAAGACTGATAGGGGCTCACAGAAACCAAGATGACAATCACAGATCATGTATGGGTCTAATGAGCTAGGTCCTATGAATCTATGACTATGTAGTTTGGTGTTCTTATGTGACTTCTAACAGCAGGAGTGGGGAGTTATTTCTGACTCTTTGGCCTGCACTTGGAACTTTTCCCTCCGACTGGTTTGCCTTATCCAGTCTTGATATGAGGTTATGTGCTTAGGCTTGTTGTAACTTGTTAAACCATATTTGGTTGATATCTCTGGGAGGCCTGTTCTTTCTCTGAAGGGAAATGGAGGAGTAGAACTGGTGGAGAAAGGAGGTAGAGGAGAGCCTTGGAGAAGTAGAGGGAGGTTAAACTTTAGTATGGATGTAATGTATGAAAGAAGAATAGGTAAGTTTAAGAAAGAAAGAAAGAAATTAGACACTAAGCAAGCCATAAGGATCAAGCTGGTAAGTAGCATTTGTGCATGGCCCTATATATATAATTTCATGCTTGCAGGATCCTACCTAGAATTCCTACCTTGGCTTCTCTGGATGAAATAATCTCTTCTCTCTAAGCTGCAAGCTGCTTTTGGTCATGGTGTTTTGTGACAGCCTAAATCACATGCCGACTCCCAAACACAGTAAGTCATTTGTACACCGTCTCCCAGACACTGAGTTTCAGAGCAGACTCAACTCTCTTTGTGTCCAAAGCCTACTAACCAGAGGAACCAAGTTAAAGCTTTCTCAGGTGGTGGGAAATTCCACTGTTTCCCTGCAGTTTTTGGATCAAGAAACAAGTGTTCCTCACCCAAGCCTTACCACTGCCTTTCTCCAACACTGAGAACAGTGGTGGGTTGGGTTGGGGAGAAGAGGCAGCGGGAAGTGGACATAACATTCATGTTCTCTCGGTTATCCCCTAGAAATTTTGGAAAGGGAAATTTTTTCTTGAGCTACTGGTATCATGAAAGTTTTCAAGCCCCTCATTATCTCCCGCTAGAGTGGCATCAGATAGTATGTTCTCCATTTATCAGCAGGCCAACAGAATTGTGGGCAGTAGAGATCATTGTTTCATAGCTGTGGGCTTTACAGTTGGTCACGTTTACTGGAGTCACATCAGCACTCAAGTGTTCCTTATTCTGTGACATGTTACTCTTTTAAGAAGGAGGCCAAGGAAAAAAGGAGAGAGAAAGAGAGAGAGAATAGTAAATGAATGTGTATTGAAGTGACACAACCAAGTGTAAATGAGGGAGAAAAGGTGGGCTGCTCAGAGAGACTTAGATATGCATAAGTGTTTTATATGCTGTGACTTTCCTCAAGACAGAACAATTCTCTTCTGGTACTTTCTTCACCTCAGGAATTGCATTTTTACCTATTTGTGTGTGGGTGTATGTATGTGTGTGTATGTGTGTCTATAAGTGGAGGAAACTTTTGAAAATTGAACTTTAATACAAGAAAATGACTTTAACTCATGCTTATTTAACATATTTTCGTAGTGTTTAAGTCCTAAAATTAAAGTTTCATTGGTAGCTTTAATTCAGAATTTTATCATGGTTTATTAAATGGTGGTATTGATTCTAATGGGCAGGACCCACACAGTTTCAGTGGGTGACAACTTAGTGGGAAGTCAGTTGTAGTTACATGGCTTCTGAGGTCTGCCTCTTGCACAGTTATGTGACCTTGGCAGAATTTTTATCTCCTTTAGCTTATGTATTTAACTAACAAAATGAAGGCATTGTCTTCTATATTAAGATATTATGAAATCAGATGACACACACCTGCATTTCCAGGATTCAGAAGACTGAGGGAGGAGGGTAGGGAGGTGAAGTAGAGCCTGGGCTGCATAGTGAGACAAGAAACAAAAACTAAAAATTTGAGTATGTATAACGTGATCCATCCATATGGTCAACAATGATGTTCCAGACTGAATTATGGAGTTGAAATCTTCATTTTGTGAAAGTACTCTGAAAACAGTCATCATTAGATGTGTTTATTATTTTTTTCCTACTACCTTGTTAGAGCCACAATAAGAATTTATTATCTTGTTTTCCACATTAGCACTAAAAATAGTTCTTAGACATGGCTAGACTTCAAGATAGATTTGGTGAATAAACTAAAATGAACATAGTCATCACCTCTCACTTCTGACTGCCTGCATCCAAAAATCACATGGTGACCTGCTTCCAGTTATGTCATGGACAAGTCATTGGTGTAATTACTACACTTTCTAAGAGGTGAGAGAGACTGTTAGGACCAATGTGGGAATCAGAGTCATGAATGTGAAGATTCCATGTCATGGAATCCTGCTATATTCTAAAGATTTGATGGAAATAGGAGTCTGATATCAAACATTACCTGCATATATTAGATACATAATTCAATAGCTCTAAATAGAGAGAAAGATTAATGAAGTAAGATGGCTCCTCTTAATTTTCTCTATATCTTCTCTCTGGCTCTGATCTAAGCTGCTCTCTCACCCATACTGCACGATCCCCACCAGCTCTCAGATTGTTGCAGCTTTATTTGTCCCAGCTGCCCGGCTAGCTTACACATGAAATAATCACACAGAAACTGTATTTATTTAAACACTGCCTGGCCCATTAGCTCTAACTTCTTATTGGCTAAATTCTTACATCTTATTTTAACCCATTTCTATCAAATCTGTGTGTCACCACATGACTGTGGCTTACCGGCAAGATTCTAGTCAGCATCTGTCTCAGGCAGGAGATCCATGGCTTCTGCCACTCTGCCCTTCTTCCCAGCATTCNACACTGCCTGGCCCATTAGCTCTAACTTCTTATTGGCTAAATTCTTACATCTTATTTTAACCCATTTCTATCAAATCTGTGTGTCACCACATGACTGTGGCTTACCGGCAAGATTCTAGTCAGCATCTGTCTCAGGCAGGAGATCCATGGCTTCTGCCACTCTGCCCTTCTTCCCAGCATTCAGTTCTGTCAACTCTGCCTACTTAAGTTCTGTCCTATCAACTAGGCCAAGGCAGTTCCTTTATTCATTACCCAATGAAAGCAACACAAAAGCAGAGGACCTCCTATATCATCAGATCATTTGATTTAATCTTTAGTCTTTCATGCCACAGTCACATTTCTTACTTTCCTATTCATCTCTGAAAAAAAGTGTTCTCATGTTTAGGGTTGGCCTTCCTTCTACTCTATCTGTTCAGGGATCAGCTTGGACCCATTAATCTGAAAAATTAATGACTACAAACCTTTCTTTTCTCCCAGAACCCAGGGATTTTATACTGCACAATTCTCTTATTTAATATTTACTTTCATTTACTGATGTAATCACCATTACATGGACAGACCTTCTGATGGAAACTCCTGAGTGAAACTGAAACCAAGATTGTCTGTGCTGCTGTGGGAGAAGATTATTTACTTAGTGCTCAAAGAGAAGTGTTGGTAGCTCTTCAAGGTTTTGCTCCATTTGTCTGTTTTTCTCTCTTTTCTTACAAAGAAAACCTTATAGTTTCTCACTATTATGAAAGGATTTGTATTTTTTAAAAATGTATAAGTGAACATTTATGTAGGATGAGGCAAAAATTCATAGCAAATTGTACCTTCACCATAAAAGCTAGAAAAATAAAAATCTTTATTAAATCCATGTATCACACATTAGCCAATTAATTTTAATGTTTCTTTTAATATTCACATCCTTATCTAATTCTTTACTTTTTTAATATTGAAAATTTTTATTTATTATACATACTGATGGCAGTTTTCCCTTCTTCCAATTTTCCCATTTCCTTCCCCCTCACCTCTACCTCTCTCCCACTTCTCCTCAGTCTCCATTCAGAAAGGGGCAGGCCTTCTATGGCTTCAACAAAGCAAGTCATGCTAAGTTGAGGCAGGAGCAAGCTTCTCCCCCAGCATCAAGGATGGGAAAGGCAATCCAGCATGGGGGATAGGTTCCCCAAAGCCAGTTTAAGCTCTAGGAACAGCTCCTGATTCTGCTCCTAGGAGTGCCACAAACAGACCAAGCTACGCAACTGTCACACACATGCAGGGGGTCTACATTGGTTCCATGCAAACTCCCTAGCTGTCCCTCTAGAGTCCCTGAGCTCCAAGGTCAGCACCTTCATGACCTTGACCCTTTTGACTCTTATAGTACCTCCTCCCTCTCCTCAACAGGATTCCCTGTTGATTTAGTCCCTGTGCTTGATTATGAATATCTATATCCATTCCATCAGTTACTGGATGAAGACTCTCACATGAAAATTAAGGTAGTCACCAATCTGAGTACAGGAGATGGCCAGGTTAGATGACTGCTTCCCTATTGCTAGGAGCCTTAGCTAGGGTCATCCTTGTGAACTCCTGGGAGTTTCCTTGGCACAAGGTTTCTCCCTAACCCTGAAATGGCTTCCCAATCAAGACATCTCTTTCATTACTCTCCCCATCCAAACCATCCTCAACCCTTCCAGCCAGATCTTTATGTTCACATACCCCTATCCCCCACCTGTACCCCTGCCCTCAGTTTACCCAGAAGCTCTCTTCTATTTTACCTTCCCAGGGAAATCCATCTGTCCCTCTTTTGGCCATTGTTTTATAAACTTTCTGGGGCTATAAAATGCAGCCTGGTTACCCTTTACTTTATACCTAATATCCACTTATGAGTGAGTACACACCATGTTTATCTCTCTCAGTCTAGGTTACCTTACTCAAGATATTTTTTCTAGTTACATCCATTTGCCTGCAAATTTCATGATGTTACTGTTACTACTATTATTATTATTACAATTAGTAATACTCCATTGTGTAAATGTACCACATTTTCTCTCTCTGTTTTTTGAGGGGC